>APFE031469114.1:45644-93741 GCA_000404065.3 Pinus taeda | reverse complement strand
TGCTCTTTGTATTCTCATAATGTGCTATAATTTCCTCCGTGAAAATTGACCACATAACAAGTGGTTTACGAGAACAAAGCCCTTTATACCATAAAAATTGATCTTGTTCTAAATATGAAGACGCAATACATACCTTTTGTAACAGTGGTACACCATGTAGATCAAAATATTTCTCCATTCGTAGTATCCAATTTACCAAATCCTTGCCATCAAACTTCCCCATCTCGATTTTTCTTGATTTTAAGAGCTCAATCTTGAAACGACTGTAACTCTGTAATTTTAGATCTCCAAGTTCTGAAATTTCTTCTTGCAGTAGCTCTCTGAGTCCTCTTTCTAACCCACAAGTCTGATCAAAATTTGATTATCCAAGAAAGAGTTATGCCAAATCTCCCACGGTGACCTGATTATATACTTTTTCGGAAGAGCTAACTTGTATGACGTGCCACGTGTCACTGTTTTGACCTTTGGACGTGAAAATATATACAAGAAACTACAGTTCGTCCTCTTTGTGTAACTTCTTACGAAATTTCAGTCTGATTCTCAGAGAGACATGTATGATGATTTTCCCAAGGTGACCAGTTTGGAATGTAATTTGGGAGTCTGCAAAAACCCTAACTTCCTTAGACTATACCTCTGAAACTGTAGTGAGACAAGATCTTAAATTCGGAGCCAAGGTTCAAACTAATTTCTTCTCAAATGGGTTTTTTTTTTAGCTTCTGAAACTTCGTAGCGAAAGAGTTATAGTGAAAATCCCATGATGACCTGTTTTAGTTGAAATTTTGGAGCTTGCAAAAACCCTAACTTCCTCAGATCATATCTCCGCAAATATAGTGATACAAGCTTTGAAATTCAGACTTGAGGTTCAATGTGAGTTCATCTTAAATGAGTTTTTTTTTAGCTTCTGAAACTTTGTAGAGAAAACGTTATAGTGAAAATTCCACGATGATCTATTTGGAGCAGCGAAACCCTATTATCCAAAGCTCTAATACCAAATGTTATGAAACCAACTCACAAAAAGATAGAAAAGATAGATGAGCGCCTTAGAAATAAGCCTCTTCGAAGGGGCAACCTCCTTTACATTACACAAATGAACAATTCATGGATGATACAAATGATAAGACTTCCTTTCTATATATAGGAGTCTAAGAGGTCATAATATAATAAGAGCCGACATAACAATAATAATGTAAGTGCACAATAACAAAAATAGTGGGCTTCTATGGGGCACAATAATAACAATATGGGGACTATATGGGCACAACAATATAATAAGGGGGTTGTACCAATAACAATAAGGGGTTACACTAGTAGTATAGGGATCTAACAGAGGGCGACCTAATAGACTATTCGGAGGAACCCCTCGAGGAAATCTCAATCTTCGATAGACCATCTAACAGTGATGTGCACTTTCTGTTCTGCAGTGAGCTCTCGGAGGTAATTTCCCCTCTTCCGTCGCTTTTGGGACAACCCAGCTCTGTGATCGACCTTCCGTAGTTACCTATGACTTGGCCATCTCTCTCTGTGCCTTCCCTGACATTGTCTTCCCATCTCACTGTACCCAGCCCCTCCGCATCTATACAAGCGGGTGAATCCTCCAGGCTATCCTCCCTCCACCCCCCTATAATTATTCACTACCCTCCCTATTCCCCACTCAGTGAAGCCCTCCCTTCGCATTCCTTCCCTCCCCTGGAGTCGGCCCAACCGTCTAGAAGCTACATCATCATTCCCCTCCTCCCAGACGCCCACCCACCTGAATCTGAAAAGATGCCTCCAAAACCTAACCCTAACCCTAACCCTAATCCACCAAACCCTCGCCTTGAAGATCACCCTGAACAAGCAGAGATTGCGGAGTCATCCTAGGGAAAAAAACAAAGTTATGTTAAGCTTAAGACAGAGGACGTTTTCATTGGCTAGGAAGACGATTTCCAGTGGCAGGACACCATGGATATGGTAGCGACGATCCTAGTAGGCAGAGTCAGAGGAAGGAGCTACTCCGCAGCTTGACTGAAACAATGGGTAGCTGAAATATGTGGCCATCACTTGGCAGACCTACCTATTGTCCAAACTTTTGTTCGCGGCTAGTTTGCCCTTAGATTTGTGCAAGCTGACCACACAAACTAGGTTCTATCATCCTACTGGCACATAAAACAAGCCCCGGTCATGCTAAGGAGATGGAGCCCACTGTTTGACCCTGACAGAGAACAGCTCGGGGTAGGGCCAATCTAGGTTAGACTACCTAGTCTGCCCTTGCACTTCTAGACTAAGGAAATCTTTAGAAGAATTGGCAATACCCTGGGAATTTACCTGGATTATAACAGATCCTACCTTTCCACAAGAGTCATGGCCTATGCGAGACTGTTGGTGCACCTAGATATCAGAGGAGGCTTGCAGGAAAAAGTTACCCTTCGCTGGAGAAATTATGATCAAACATAGATCCTAGAATATGAAGGGGTTCCCTTTCACTGTAGAAGATGTCATAAAGTTGGACATCTCTACAAGGACTGCCCTCTCCTTGCAAAAATAAAATCGGGGTCCAGAGGGAAACCCACATCTGTTGAGGGAGCACAGACGCGGAAGGAACAATCAGATGAAGCCGAAATGATCAACGTTGAGCAAGATGGATCCAGGCCTAACACGGAGACGTTGAAGAAGCACGAGATTGCATCCCTTCAACCACCTTCACCTCCACTAACCAAGTCCAAGGCGGCCGCTAGCGGCGTGCTTTCTTCGAGTATGTCATGTCCTTCCTTACTCTCTGCATCCATTAAATTTTCATCTGCACTTTCATCTAGTCCTTTGCGTCCTGGGACAATCCCTTACTCTACCCTCTGCTCAAACCTCTGGATCAGCCCCTACATTTCCCAATTGGATCCCCATCCCCTTGTTGAGCCTTCGTCCAATCCCTCGACGCATGAGATCCCCATCCCTGTTACTACCCCTGAACCTCATTACTACCATCTCCGCTCTCAAACCCGAGCAACTATGACGAATGCCATCGGCCTTTGCATTTCTCCTTTCTCCTCTGCCCTGAAGCCCACCTGAGCTAGACCGTCCTATTTGTCCAAAGAAAAATAGAAGACATGTTTAGAGGTTGTTTATGGGAAACAACTTTCTCTAGATAGGGCCCTTAGAGCACAAAGCCCTCCTCCAGTGTTCCCCCCATGAATATTATTTTCTTCAATTACAGAGGGATAGGTAGTCTTGACAAAAAACTAGCACTCAGGAGACTCCTTCGAAAGGAGCCAGGTGATTTAGTTCTTCTTCAGGAAAACTTGGGTGTAGTTGTTATCATAACACCTCTATTGGAGTCCATGCTCCCAAGATGGCAATTCCATGCCCTAGATGTAAATGGACGATCAAGAAGCATAGCCCTAGGTTTCAACCCTCACTCTATCAAACTGCTGGGAGCCTGGGGAGGCATAGGGTTCTTAGGAGCTGACATATACTCGTCAGAGCTGGGAGTGGAGATTAGAATGTTGAACATTTATGGACCCTACAACCATAGAGAGATATTTTGGGAAAGGATGCTGGGAACTAACACTTTACAGGCAAACAATCTTATCACTGGGGGAGATCTAAATTTTTCCCTCGGCTTCTCAGAATCTTAGGTTCTTCAGGCACAGGTCGACTCCCTAGCGGGATATTTTGAGCAACTCCTCGACTCTCATCAACTCATCGATATCCCTATGGCAAAACTAACCCCAACCTGGAGCAACAAAAGAATTGGGGAGGCCAACCTTGCGAGGAGACTAGACCGATTCCTCATCAAGGAACATCTTTTGGATCAAGGGTACACTTATCGCCAATGGGTGGGGTTTGGTGGACTCTCATACCATATGCCTATTCATCATGAAATATGTGGCATCATCAACAAACCTAGAGCCCCCTTCAAATTCAACCCCTCATGGTTGAATGACATCTCTTACACTAATCTTGTGGTAGACTTTTGGAAGACCCACCCACCGGATGGAAACGGACACATCACTGAGGGATTTGTGGCTAATCTGAAGGAACTAAAGAAGATTTTCAAGATCCGGGCTCACGATAAGAGATGCAATGATGAACATCGAGTGAATGAAATTGAAAAGAAGATAGCCAACCTTGAGGAAAATAGTAGAGGCACCTTCCCTTCGCCCGAGCTCAAGGACAAGCTTGTGGAGCTAACAACTCTAAGAGGGAAAATAATCAAGGACAAAGAGGGAACATGGCGACTTAGAAGTCGGGCTATTTGGCTGAGAGAAGGGGACGAAAATACAAAGTTCTACCATAAATTCACAAACATAAGAAGGGCATATAATACGATCTAGAACCTAACAAATGATCAAGGAGCTGTGGTTGACACTTTCCCCCATCTGGCCTAATTGGCCACCTCACACTTTAAGCAAGTATACCATAACCCTCCTAATGCTACCCTTGCTGAGGTCATCAGAGTAGCACAATTGTTCCATCGTTTTACTGGTATGGAGGAAGTTGAGCATCTTAATAGGGAAGTTACCATGGGGGAGCTTGAGACCACTCTAAAATGGTTCAAAAGGGATAAAAGCCTAGGTCCAGATGGTTGGTCAGTCAAATTCTACATGGCTTTCTTTGAGGTTCTAGGGAATGACCTACTCAAGGTCATAGAGGAATGCAGGAAATCTGGGAGCATGCACGGGGCCATAAACACCACCTTCATAGCCCTCATTCCCAAGTCTCACAACCCCTCATTCTATAATGACTTCCGTCCCATCTCCCTTTGTAACTGTCTTTATAAAATCATTTCCAAAATCATAGCCAATCGAATCCGCCCCATCCTATCTACCCACATCTCCCTTGAACAATTTGCTTTCCTAAAAGATAGACAGATTCACAAAGCTATTGGATTAGCTCATGAGGTGATGCACTCAATACAATCCAAAAATATCAAAGGCATGATCATCAAAGTTGATCTCTCCAAAGATTTCGACATGGTAAGCTGGTTATATCTCAGAATGCTCCTTACCCATCTTGGCTTTTATGTTGGATTTATCAAATGGATCATGTGTTGTATCACCAATGTATCTTTCAGTGTACTGGTCAATGGGGCAGCCTCACTTTTCTTTGGCTTTGAAATGGGCCTTAGACAAGGATTCCCCCTATCGCCTCTGCTTTTTCTCCTTGTGATGGAAAGTCTTAGCAGACTCATCAAGGACATGCATCACAGAGGTAGACCCTCTAGTATCAGAATAATGAAGGATTATACTATAACACGCCTTCTCTTTGTGGATGATGTTCTTATGTTTCTAAACGGGGGAATAGATGACCTCACTACCATCTAGAACACTATCAACCTCTTCAAAACGGCTATAGGCATGGCCATCAACAATTCTAAAACCTCTATAATTGTCTTTGAATGCTCCCCCCATGAAATAAATTTTGCGTTACAAAGGTTTCCTTTCACTCTGAATCACATAGACGAGGGCCTTAGATATTTGGGATACAGACTGAAACCGCATGGATACAAGATTGCAAATTGGATATGGTTAATTACCAAGCTAGAGAAAAGACTCCATATCTGGTACCACAAATATCTCTCTAGAGTGGGTCGGCTGGTGCTCATCAAAGCAGTTCTTGAGGCCACCCCGATCTACTAGATGTCTCTTGCATGGATACCTAGAGGCATCCTCAATCGAATACAGAACCTCTGTAGCAGATTCCTTTGGAAAGGTATTCAACCTGGGAGATTTTTTGCTTGGGCTAGATGGGACCTCCTATCTATACCCAAGAAATGGGGTGGATGGGGCATAAAAAAATTAGAGGACTTTTCCACTGCATTGGTGGCCAAGCTAGGGTGGCATCTACTTGCCTCCACCAGTCTCTGAACCAAAATTTCTAGTGCAAAATATATCACCCCGCTCAGGCCATTGGAGTGGCTGAGACAACCTAGTTGTAACAAATAAGGGATCTCTAATATCTAGAAAGCAGTTTTGAATGCACTACCTCTTATATAGGATGGTCTAACTTGGAGAATATCTGATGGGGCTTCTATCCAAATTGGTCGAGACCCTTGGATAGGATGCGGTAATGCACATCAGCTCCCCCTAGACTTATTATAGATCCTCACTGAGAAAGGAATCAAACATATAAATCATGCAGCGGACCCGAAGAAATCGTCCTTCCTCCGTCAAGCATGGAAGACAACCGACAGCTTTCTCCTCCCCTGACAATGGCATCAAGCATGGCACACCTACATTTCTGCCCTACAGGAATCCCACATCAGGCTTAGATAAGGAGAGGATGAGATTATATGGGCCATTGCTAAGAGTAGTCGGTACTCCCCAAAAGAGGGGTACCTACTATTGGCAAATAACCACAAGCCTTGGCTCATTGAATCATGGTGGAAAGACATGTGGAAATTGAAAACACCTCCCCGTACTAGACTACTCATGTGGTCTATCCTAGAAAACAAGGTACCGACTGGGGAAAACTTGATTAAGAGAGGGAATTATGGTCCATATTGGTGTTGCTTCTGCAAGAACAATTCCAAATAGAAGGATCATCTATTTATGTCCTGTTCAGTCACTATCGGTCTATGGACCTCCACCCTTACCCACCTTCACCTGCCTATTATCTAGGGGGGACAGACTACCAAGGAAGGTTGGGCAAATTGGTGGACATCTACTACATCGCCCAAAACCAGAAACCTCCCCTTCTCATCTATTAGGAAATCTGTATAGCCAGAAATCGCTACATCTTCTGTGACATTGCCCCTCATTGGACTTCCATCTCAGCTAGAATTATAGCTGACTACAACATCTCTCCCTGAGGATTTAGCCACCACACCTCACAGGAATATCATTCCTAAATCCATAGATCACTCAAAGCCCTGGGCATATTTTGATGGCTCCGCACAAGCTACAGGATGTGGTGGTGGGGCTATATTACACATTTCGAAAAACCATTATTATCATATTCAAATGGGACATGGGAATGGCACCAATAACTTTGTTGAACTCTCCACAGCTTACTACCTAATCAAATTTTCTATAGAGAAAGACTGTCATAATCTGCAAATCTTCGATGATTCCAAAATTGTTTGTGACTGGATAAACAAAATAAAAACCTATCATACATTCACATTGGGACATATATTGGTTGAAATTCATAGATTCATCTCACATTTTGAAAGTTTTATTTGTCATCACATCTACAGGGAATGAAACACCATCGCTAACCAACTTTCCAAAACGACAGCGATCAGGCCATGCAACATCTAGTTGATACAAGAGCAGCGGTGAGAAGAACATTTCCAATACTACCACCGGCCGTATATGGACCTTGCAGACCAGACTCAATAGGAGCATGAACTTATGAAAATCAAGTCTCTCTTATTTTTTCTATTTTGAACTATGTATATACATAACAATACATGTTTTTAGGAATACTCTATGTGTAGAGTATGTTTAATTTTGACTCAATTATGCAGTACCATTTAAAAGATTGTCTCCCTGCGTTGAGATATTATTTTGGGATCTAAAAATTCTGAACTGGCACACAACCACATCTTATGCATATGCACTTTGCATCTACAACATGTAATTTTCTTATTTTTAATGAAAGTTACGATTTTTCCAAGGGGAAAAAATATTAAACAGATTGATTACCATGGATTGCGGCATGAATAACAAGCTACACACAATCATTATTATGCATAAAAGTAAATAGTAGTGGCATTTAGACTTGCACACTTTCATGGTCTCTTTTTGTTTTTGGATTTCATATATTTTCATTTTTTTACCTTCTTATTATTTTTGTCCTTTGATATTTCTTTTAGGACACACCCTCTTTACATTTTTTAATTATTAATATGGAAAACATTCACATTGGGACATATATTGGTTGAAATTCATAGATGCATCTCACATTTTGAAAGTTTTATTTGTCATCACATCTACAAGGAATGAAACACCATCGTTGACCAACTTTCCAAAACGACAGTGATCAGGCCATGCAACATCTGGTTGATACAGGAGCAGCGGTGAGAAGGACATTTCCAGTACTACCACCTGCCGTATATGGACCTTGCAGACCAGGCTCAATAGGAGCATGAACTTATGAAAATCAAGTCTCTCTTATTTTTTCTATTTTGAACTATGTATATACATAACAATACATGTTTTTAGGAATACTCTATGCGTAGAGTATGTTTAATTTTGACTCAATTAAGCAGTACTATTTAAAAGATTGTCTCCCTGCGTTGAGATCTTATTTTGGGATCTAAAAATTCTGAACTGGCACATAACCACATCTTATGCATATGCACTTTGCATCTACAACATGTAATTTTCTTATTTTAATGAAAATTACGATTTTTCCAAGGGGAAAAAATATTAAATAGTTTGATTACCATGGATTGCGGCATGAATAACAAGCTACACACAATCATTATTATGCATAAAAGTAAATAGTAGTGGCATTTAAACTTGCACACTTTCGTGGTCTCGTTTTGTTTTTGGAGTTCATATATTTTCATTTTTTGACCTTCTTATTATGTTTGTCCTTTGATAGTTCTTTTAGGACACACCCTCTTTACATTTTTTAATTTTTAATATGGAAAACATTTGCAGAAAGTAAAGGTATGTACAATATTACAAGGCTTAACCTTAGTCATTCAAAATTATGACTCTTATTGGTATAGGTACCTAACAATGGCTCTACTTGGGGATGGCATTTTCTAGTGAAATTTCAAGAACTCTAAAGATTAGTAGCCTTTGAATTGTTGTTGATGTTACCTTGCAAAGTGTCCTTCTATGAATCTGCATTATTGATACTTATGACAGTAAATATTTTAAAGCTCAGGGCCTTCTCTTCAGCCTTCAACTTCAAAGATCACCATCTAATCCAAACTAGACTTTGTAAATAAGGTATGTACAAAGGGGAAATAAAAATTAGTAACTTGGTTCAAAGTAATATTTTAGCATTCGACTATTCACTGGCCCACCTTTTGCATATGTACCATTAATTTCTCTCAAGAAGAATGCATTATTTCCTCTATAAGCATAAATGACATAGGGACCTTTCCATAGGAAATCAAATTTCCCATGTTTACCTTTGTCTTCCCTCCTTGAATCCCACTTAAGCACTTTGTCACCAATGTAGAAATCTTTAGCCTTGGTTCTCTTATCAAAAATATTTTTAATATTTTCCTACACAACTTGAGACCTGACATAGACCTCTTCTCTGGTTTGTTGTAGATGAATAGTTTGGTTGCTTATTCTTTGGATACTATTTGGTTCAACCTGCAATTCTTGAAGTATCTTCATTACTGGTACTCCCAAAGAGGATGGAAAGACAGCTTCCATCCCATAAACTAGTTGATAGGGAGAAGTACCAATTGATTTCTTAGTAGTCAATCTGTCTACCCATAAGGCATTGACTAGCTTTTTATTCCAAGTTTTCTTATTGTCCTATAGTAACTTCTTGATGATGTTTACTAGGATTTTGTTTGAGGATTCTTCCAGTCCATTACCTTGAGGGTAAGAGGCTCTGGAATGGCCAAGGGTGATATGGTATTTATTGCAGAAACCTATCATTCTTTTGGATTTAAAGGTTGTTGCATTATCAATAATGAGCTTAGTTGGACATCCAAATCTTGATAGAATATTGGTTTCAAGGAAGGTTATGATAATAGTATATGTGGCTTGCCTTGAAGGTATGGCCTCTATCCATTTTGTGAAGTAGTCCGTGGCTGTGAGGATCCATTTATGCTGGGAAGAGGAGGATGGATGAATTTCACCAATGAAGTCTAAACCCCATTGTTGAAAAGGTATTTCTACATGGAATGGCTTGAGGGGTAAAGGTAAGAGCTTTTTCTTCCCCTCAAAAATTTGCATTTGTGATAGGAGGTCACATATTTTTTTACATCAGCAAACAAGGTAGGCCAGCAAAAAGTGGTCTTCCAATAAAGGTGTCCTCCACAGTCACCTGCATGAAATTCTTCCAAAACTTTGTTAGATTCTTCTTTTAATAAGCAATTGAGAAGACTACCTTCATGATCTCTCCAAAACAGAGCATTTTCTAATATACAAAATTTCAAGGATTTCATCTTCAAAAACCTGCTTTTAGTCATAGATAATTCAGGAGGAGCTTGTAAATTCAATAAAACATAAATAATATCAGCATACCAAGGTGATTCAATAAAGGCTTGGTTGATTAGTGGTCGCCATATCCTCTTCATTATATATTGTTGCAATTTAAAGTTTATATCCAAGCACTGACAGTGTGATTTAGCGATGAGTTTTGCTAAACCTTGGCCCTTGATTAACTTAGTAGGTTTGATTTCTATATCATACTATAAAATAGTAGCAATCCACTTTCCCCTCTTTCCATCAGGACCATCCTGAGTTACAATGTCTTTAACTACTGAATTAGGAGCATAGGCTACTATATGAGAATATAAGATGTAAACCCTAAAGTCCTTAATGGATTTGACTAAAGCCAAGTCTTATTTTTCCATTATATTATATTTCAAGGTGGCATCTCTCAGCGCTTTGCTAAAGAAAGCAATGGGTTGTTCATAGCCCGGGTCATTTTTCTGCAATAGATCTGCAGCAATTGTGTCGAATTTAGCACTGATTAATGCACATGTTTTAGTCAAGGCTAGTTTAATGTCTTCAAAGGATTTTTTAGCCTCAACAGTCCATTTTATGGTGGAGTCCTTTTTCAGCCTGTTGTTTAGTGATATAATTAACTCTGATAGATTAGATATAAATCTTCTAAAAAAATATTTTTTCCTAAGAAAGCTTGTAACTCTTAAATGTTCCTAGGGTGTTTTATTTATAGGATGGCTTCTATTCTAGCAGGGTCTATTCTTATACCATCTTTTGAAATTATGTGACCTAACGAATTTCCTTCTTCTAACCCAAACAAGGAATTTTGGGGTTTAAGGAGATTCCAAATTTCCTGCATTTAATAAAAACTTTCCTTAGATGATTCAAATGTTGATTGTCAGATTTTGAAAATATAGTAATATCATCTAGATATATCACAAGGAAATCATGAATTTCTTTTGCAAAGGCTATATCCATAGCCTTTTGGAAAGTGGCTCTTGCATTCATTAGCCCAAAAGGCATTTTCACATACATAAATGTGCCCCAAGGAGTAGTAAAGGCAGTTTTGGGTTGGTCATCTGGATGAACCAAGATTTTATTGTAACCAGAAAACCCATCCAACAATGAGATTCTGGTTGATCCAACTACACTTTGTAAAATGTGGTCCATTTTTGGGAGAGGGTAATTGTATTTTAGTGACGCTTTGTTGAGGTTTCTGAGATCCACACAGAGTTTGATCTCACCAGTTTTCTTTCTGGTTGGCACCAAGTTTGAGACCCAATCAGAAAATATGATTGGTGCAATTATTTTGGCATCATACATCCTCTTAATTTCTTTTTCAATTGCGGGTAATAAGACAGGATTAATCCTTCTAAGTTTTTGTTTGAAAGGCTTTTGATTTTCTTTAATTGGAATTGTGTGCTGGATGATGTTGGTGGCATAGCATTTGAGATCCTCATAACTCCAAGCAAAGACATCCTGAAATTATTTCAGCAACTCAAAGTATTTCACTTTTTCAATTAGTGGTAATGATTTTGAAAGTTTGATCAGTTTAGGATTTTCATCGATGCCTATATTACATTCCTCTATATCAGACCTTGAAGGCTCCATTTTAGGTTTCCTATGAACATCATTTGAATCAAATAAATCTTTGAGAGGGGTTAATCCTTTTGGTAAGAAGTTTTCTTTGAGATTAATTACTTCGGTTTCTTCACTGATTATTTCATCAATCTCAATTTTCTCTAAGCTATCTACATCTAATTTGGTAAATTTAGTTGGGTTGAGTCTATCTATTTCATCACCTTCTATCTCATCCTTAATGGCAAGATCTGTTGATGTATTAGTATCTATATTGTTATTGGTAAATTCTTCTTCTGAAATTAAAAAGTTATTTATCTGTTTATCATCAGAAAATATTTGCCAATTCTTCAAATTGTCTGGAACTGCAGGTCTATGCCTAACTTCAGCAGTGTATTGATGGTTGGGTTGGACGGGTAATTTGCAGGTACTGGCTAATCCAGGTGGATATTGGTGGCCACCTACCAAGTCCACTTGGACCCCACCATTCTTTCTTTCAGCTTTTCAGTTTCCTTAATCGTAACACAATTTACTATTTTTGGCAGTTTTTCGGGTCTTGAACTTCTAGAGCCGTTTTGAGGCCCTAAACAACGTTTTTGGGAAAACTAGGAGTGACATGGGGCCATGGACCAATGTTTCTCTTCCCAAAGTTTTAGTTCTCAGATAGATCTTTCTAACAAGATAGTATGCGCATCAAACGGAGATCATATGCCAAAGTTACGACCCTGGGAAGTTGATGTACCAATTTACCCAAATGAGGCCCACAGTTTGGTGTTTCATCTTCTAGGGTTACGTTTTTGGATGTTTAGGGTTTTCCATTGTTTCTCAACAATAAATAGGCCTTCAAGCCTCATTGTAGCACATTTCAAAGGCATGTAGCCACCACATCTCTTCTCAGAGATAAGCTACCATCACCCTAGCTGGTTTATTTCCATTTCTGTTTGTAAGCATATTTCTGTATTTTACAGTAATGAAATAAAGTATTATTTCTGCTACATCTCTATATTTATGGTTATCTTTGTAATTTATTGCATTCCTATTTAATTCTGGATCAATGATATCAGAGCAGTCTGCTTTTTCTCTTTTTTTCTTTGCATGTCCCCAACGAGGTCGGGATATGAGGATTAGGGCTTGAACTGGTCAAACCTTTGCAAGTCCAACCTCACAAATCCCAACAACCTCCCATGGCAAATGAAAAGAAAGAGGGGGGGCAGGAGATCCTATCAAAATCTTTCTCGAACAAGCCCTCGAGCAACAAAAGAACACGATGATGGACAGCTTTGCCCAAATCCTTCAGCGACTACCTAGGGGCGATGCATCATCTTCTAACAACTACTCTGGAAACACACACCCTTTAAGGTACAAGTTAATTTTGAAATCCCCATCTTCGAGGGTCATATAGATGCAGATGCCATAGATAAATGGTTAAATATGTTAAAAAGGTATTTTTCTGTTCATGATTTTTCCAATCGGGAAAAGATTATTTTCGCTCTTCTCAAAGCAGCCCCCCACATCAAGGACTCGTGGGAAAGCTACTGCGAGCAAAAGGATGAAAGTACGGGCTCACTATTTTCAGCCGCACCTACTTGGAATTCATTTCGGGATGCCATCAAGGAGTAGTACTACCCTGTCAAAAGATATGAGGACGAATACATAAAGTGGACCATGCTGCGGTAGGGAAGGGACCAAGATGTGCCAGAGTTCACAAAAAATTTTCATACCCTCCACACACAGTTTGGTATCAAAGACTCTAAGTTTCATTTGGTACTCAAATACCATGGCTGCCTACACAGATACATCCAGGGCGAGATGGAGTTCCTGAACATCTCCTCGCTCAGCACGGCATACCGATACGTTGTCAAAATCGAGCAAAAGTTTAAACAGAAGAAGCCAGACTTTGGATCTGCGAATTCGAAGCAAGGGAATGGCTTCCCCAAATCGCAGAACCAAGAACAAAGCCAAGATGGGGCAACCCAAGAATAGAGTGCAGGGACAGTGTAGTATCAGTGTGTTGATGATGCTGGACCTGCCAACATGTAAGGGGATCTCCCTAGTAAGAAGTCCCAATTAGACCATAGACCATTTGGTGTAGGAGTCCCAGTAGTGGGTCATATGGTAATGCCTTGACCACAATTTTGCACAGAGGCAAGTAAGATGACTCAATTGGTCTCAAAAGTGTGACAGTTGCAGTGAGTTAAGGAAGGTGCACGAGAGGTTCTAACACATGGGGGTTGAGATGAGTGCACCCCTTGGAAACCTATAATAGTACTCGGCTTGGAAGGGAACATATGAGCAAAGATGCATCACCAGCTGGAAAGCGAGTTAGCAAGCAATCCAAATTGATGGCTACACCAGCAACACATTTTAGAAAGATTCATATATACTCATACAGAATAGTCTATACATGCATGCGTAAGCAAACAGATACATATGCCATTTAGAGTAAACAAGATAGCTGGAATACAATAAAACATATGCATGAAACGTGATGGCTCTTATTATGTAAAGAAGTGTAAGTTCCAGTCATACAATACATCCATGTCTAACTACTAGCCCCAACAATGGAACGTTACAGCCACATCTACCTGCTCCTCCAAAGAGATGTACTAGCTCTACGCAATGGTGAAGCCAAGGCTCATTACAATATTTCCCAAGCTCTCTCCAAGATAGTCTTATCAAAAGCTTGGCTGACCAAAAGCCTTTACAATGAGTTATGAGGTTCTATTTATAGCAAAGGGTGGGGTGACCCTTAACATTCCCCTTTGTGACAGTTCATCTACTCTATGATTGTTACATCCAACTATTGACAATTGAACTTCCACTTGACATGGCATTACATTACAATGCACATGTGCTCATGTGAGAGAAAATGGCTTGAGCAAGCCATGCAAGAAATCATTGACACTCAGTTTGTTCAGGTGAGACCAACTCTTTGACATGCTTGTGATGGTGAAGGTGGTGAGTTGATGCCAAGCTTGGTCATCTGTGATGGTGTACATGCACCCCATGGTGACATCTTGCCGAAGTGAACTCTTGCCTCCGTTGCATTGGTATTTCTCCTTCATCCAAGTCATCTCCTAACATGCGCATGGTCTTCTTGGGTGCGGTTGAACCAGAAACACACTGATGCATAGTGTTCGTGCTGATCTTCAAGTGTGTGTTGGTGGTCCTGCGCATCAAATTGTCGAAGTACATGTTTAGCTCCAGTTGGACTTTCTTATTGTCTTCACCTTGGTGATTGTGCTGAATGGGTCGAATCACATGCATGCACACAATGACATGCATGATGTTGAATCCCTTGCATGTGACCAATAACACTGCTCACCATGTCTTCTCTGTGCCAGCTGCTGGGATGGATCTTTAACTTGTACGGGTGCAGTTTCATCCATGAATGTATGTTGTGCCCCTTGTTGTTCCTATTCTTGCTGCACTCATTCACTTGTTTGTGCAGCTTCATGTTCTCCCTTGAGTTGTTGCTTCAGCACATGTAACTCCTTCTTTGTTCCATTCTTTGTCTTCGCGTGATCTTCATGTCACACCGTCACCTCATAGCCTAAGTCTCTAAACTTGCTTTCATCAGCAATGGCTCTGCTTGAGCTCGCAACTTTATTCTACCTTTGTGTTGTCAACAACATTCCTCTCTTGTTTGCTGCATCCAGTATGTCGCCTTCAACTGTTGTTCATGATGTTGCTCGTTGTGATGTTGTTGTTGTCATATCTTGATGTCCTTGCCTATGAACATCTTGATATCTTCGTGAGTAGGCAAGCTCATAGACACTTGATCAACTACATCCCCAAGTGTGGTCTGAATGGTGTCTTCAACTCTTCTCTCCTAAAAACTATTGTACTTGTGTTGTTGAGAGGCAGATGAACACCTGTGATACCTGGAGACATACAACACTCATGGCAAGCAATATTTCAATCGAAAACCAAAATGAACTTGAGAACTGATTTTCAACATACCTGTGTGACTGATCATGAAGGTCGTGTAATTTCAGCCGGGAGGTTAGGAGACTGAGCATCAAGACTGTGCAAGGCATAGTCTGGGCCGCTGGGAGGCTGACTGACTACTGGAACTATGCAATGCACAGTCCAGTCTGGCTACGAACTGTTGGAATTGCGCAATGTGCAATCTCAGCAGGCAATGGTTGCAGTCTCAGTGACTGCATTGCGCAATTTTCTGGGCCAGCAATCACTATCCCTTAGAAATGCGCAAAACAACCTTAGAGGATAGTGGCTAGCAGAACTATGCATTTATGGAGAGGAAGAACGAGCCTTCCTTCCCCAGATTGTGCAATGTTGTCTCAGTGAAGATAGAGTCTGGGCCAAGGTTAGCCAGACTCGCCAACGGGCAACTGAAAGTGAATGTGAATACGAATGCATGGTGATACTGAGTGTAAGCATAAGTGAATGATCGTTCATGCAAACGGTGAAGGACAGATTTAGAAAATGGAACAACATGCATGTGAGTGAGGCGAGTCGTCGAATCGGTGACCGTCCGTGAAAAACAGTTTCATGCATGCGACAGCAATGAGATGTTGACGAAAACTGAAATGGTGCTAAAACAAGCTAAAATGTATCAAAATGACAGCAAACGCTCACTGAAATCAAGAAGAAGGCATTCATAGAAAGTGAAACACAAAAAGTGCTAGAAATGCAACACAAGTCATGGAAAGCAAGCTTACCCAAAAATCGTTGAGCTCACTGTGTTGGCAGTTCCTAGATGTGATGTGGGATGTTAGAGCTGCAAGGTTGATGTGAGGAATGAGCTCTACGACATCCGGTTGATGAGTTTTGCTAACATCGAGTTTGTGACGCGCATGCCACAAATCTAGGGAAAGCGACACTTGGTAGGAAGTTTCTGAAATGATCCTTGCATGTTAGCTCCAACTGCTAAAAATAGACCCTTGAAACAAGGGGTTCCTTTCCATACTGCCTTGGGAAAAGAAACCCATGCATGCAAGTCAGTTTTGCTCAGTGCTGGAGGGAACCAATAAACTCAGCTGCACATGCAAGAGATTGCTCAACTACTGGGAGAAAATGCACATTTGTGGCTGGGAGCTGGGCTGGCTGCCCAAGAGATTTGCGCAATTTCTAGGTAGAGCAACTGACTACTACCTAGATTTGCACAAATTCTGGGCTGAGTAGCCCTGCTAGGGAAAATTGTGCAATTTTCACTGTGAGTGCTAACTGCCAAAATTGTGCAATTTTGGAGCCCAACAGGTTGCCAGTCAGGATTGCGCAATTTATGGAGGGAATGTCGGAAATTACACAATTTCTTGGGGGAGCTGCTCACCCTGCAACTGGACCAAGTCCGGGTGATCAGCTTGTGAGGGGAATGCATCGAGCTATGATTGACAGGCTACCTTTATGTAAGAAAAACACTGAAGCTTGTGTACTTGACGAAGCAAGACATGCTACTGTGAAGTTTGGAAGGAGGGCTCCAAAATGAAGCTAAGGAAAAACTTTGGAGGGTAGTTGTAGCCGCTACAACACAGTGGTATTATTTACTGGAGTATATATATCATGCATGCATCAAAGATTGATCCTATGGTTGGATTGCGGATTTTTGGAAGCATGAATTCCTTTTAAATACAGGCTATTCATCCTAGGACTTACGCAAGAGATTAGGGGCTTGGAGAGCTACAAAATTGGCTAAGTGTTGGCCAAGAGCTAGCTTGTGAGCTGAGAGAGTTGAGAATACTTGTGCGGAATTATTCTAGTGAGAACAAGTTTTGTATCTTTACTCTTGTTTCTGATATATGCAATACAGATAGTGGTTTTTTCACCAATGGCTTTCCTCATATACATCTTGTGTTATGTGCCATTGATTTATCTTCTTCTTGTTCACATTGTTTTCATCGATCTATTGGCTTTTGTTGGTTGAAAGTAGAAGTAGATTCTTGTCTTTTGCTTTAGTACATTGCATGAGCTTGTGAATCTACAGGATTTTCTACAAAGCGATCAAGGAAATCATGTCATACGTTTGTGGTTGCAATGAGTTATGCAAATGGTTTCAAATCAAGTTTAATTTAGGTAATGCCAATCAATAAGGCTTATTGAACAATTTTCCTTCTAACTTACCATAAGTGGTCATGATGGCTCACACCTTCATCACACTAAAGTATTGGCCCCATAGGAGAGTTAGTATCCCAATTAGCATTTGAGTTGCAGGACAGTCCTAGAGTTGCAACATCATCTCATATTTGTAGCAACAAAATTCCAAGTCATCACAATAGAGCTAAGAGTTGTAGTAATGATGCTAGCTAGAGTTGCATCTCAATCTAGTCATGGTGTCACAACAAGGATCATTCTCACCCATTATGGCTATAAGAAATGTAGAAGGGGAGTTGTAACAATAACGCTCTAGAGTTGTAGAAATGGTGCTTCCAAATTTGTGGCAACAATGCTCCAGAGTTGTAGCAATTGGATTTTCATTACTAAGTTGCAAAAATAGAAGTACAACAAAAAAGTTGCAACAACAATTGATTTTTTGTCGTTGAGTTGCAATAATGGCAGCACAATAAAGTTGTAGTAATAGAACCATCCTCTCCTACATATCGTGAGAAACAATTTATTAGAAAAAACATTGTAAAGGAGCTATTAGAGTGTGAGCAAAAGGATTTTGGCATAACCAACACGAAACTATAAAGTGCCCTTCTACTCATGATTATATATATAATATATATATATATATATATATATAGATGTATACATATCTATATATATATATATATATGTGTGTGTGTGTGTGTGTGTGTGTGTATGTGCCAACATAAGTTGGTTCTCACATAACATGACCCTATGTACACCCCTAATGATGTTCATGCATGGGCTTTATTGTTACTCTCTCTCTCTCTCTCTCTCCATGTGCGTTAAGGTTATGGAATGAAGTATCCATCTAGAGTTCCTCATTTCTTGAGAATCTCCAAGTCAGGCCATCCACTAGTGATCCTCTTTAAAAAGGCTTCATTATATAATGGTTTATAATACAATCAAAGACTATGTCCATCTACCATATTAGAGGATTCCTCTCTTCATTGATGGTGTGAATTTTGATGCCTTCATTATCATATACAATATCAATATGGCGGAGGAGGAAGTTATATTTTTAGAGAGCATCATAAGGAGTGTTAGGGTTTATTTCAGTGACTATAGGGTTAGTTAGGTTGTCATTGTTGTGGATTTACTCCTAGCGCACAAGGAGATCATTTCTTTCATAATTTTCTTTACATTGGGCAGGAATGTTTGTGGTTTATGGGTAGGTTGTATTGTCCGACGTTTTGGTGCATATGGCAGTTGTATTCAACTCAGCAAATGGCCTACGAGTTTGATGATTCCTTTTCTCTCCATACATGGCCAGAGTGAATACGAGGGATTACATTTCAGGTTTATATTGTTGAGAAGGATATAGCACCTCTTCTAAGGGGTTTTTTCTAGATAGCCTCGCAGCTAGAGCTGGTAGTGCTTCTCTATGCCTTCATCTCATCATGTAGCTAAAAATATGTATTATGGGGGTTGTTTATTGTGTATTTAGGGAGGAAAACCATTGAAAAAATGATTTGCGTCGTGGATCTATTATCTACACTTCCGAATCTAGTGGAAAATTTTACCCTACTTATAGATATCGGGGATTTTTTTTGGCTCCCCTTCAAATCGTTGAAGATGGGAGATATATCTCAAAAATTGAAGGGGAAGGAGTGTCATCAATCAAATCTGGTAAAGAGGGGATCCTCTCAATTTTTTGTGAAATCCCTTAATAGGAAATTGGTTCTTATAAGGGTTCAAGCTAGGGATTTGGTGCAATATTTGAAGGAGTAGATCCAAAATAGATTGGCTATCATGATGGAGTTTCAAAATCTGATTTATGTGAGTAGATATTTGTAAGCTGAATTTCTGCTGCAAGACTACAACATCAAAAGAAACTCCTATATCATCATTAAATTACGGCTTGGGGGGTGCATGCCAGGTCCTAGTAACCCTAAGGGACCATCATCATTTAAGGATGCATTGAAGAGAAAGGTCGAGTCAAAAAACAAATCTAATGCAAATATTAATATTCCTAGACTATACATCATGGAACAAATAGATTAAGTTCCGGAAATGGTATCAAATATTCCACAAGTTTTAGAATGATTCTCTAACCTCCAATCTAAGGTAGTCACTTGTATTTTTAATGGATTTTTCCCAAAGGAAAAGGATATACATCATTGGATATGTACAAAGTGGACCTCAAATTGTGAAATAAACTTGTGTTCAAGGGGATTTTTTGTTGTACAATTTGCTACCTTGAAGGATGTGTAGATCGTCGTAAATGAAGGCCCCATGGTTTCCAAGGTTTGATGCCAATACCATGGTGGTTTCTATAGACCTTCAAAAGGAATTTTTACCTTTGTCGGGATATGTGTAGAAGTAGACCTTAGTAAGGGTTTACTTGATCGTATTCACCTTATTCATAACATCTTTTAATGGACCCGACTTTTAGATTTTGAAAATACAACATACCAATGTAGTATCTATCTTCAGATTTGACATCTCCAAAACTTGTGTCCATGAGCAACGAAAGATCCAAAAAAAAAAAAAAACTCAAAATTCAAAGGTTGGAAGTTTTAGAGCGGCCTCCCTTAGATGAAGAGGACGATAGAATAATGGAGAACCTTATGGATACCCATAAATCACAAGGAACATATGTGGACAAAGGTGTTGAGTATAAGGGAACAATGATTCAAAGCATGACATTAGCAACAACAATAGTGTCAGCATAACAAAACAAATACTCTCCCTCTATGTTTGGTGGCATGAAAAGACCTCATGAATATGATAGCTAGAACCCAAACAAAGAGGCCTCACTGAAGGTGGTAGAGACTCAAACAATAATTATAGAACACATTCAACTAGAAATTGTAAGAGTCACTCCCAATTAAGGATTTTGGTGAAAAGTAGAGAAATAAAGGAAGAAAACAATCGTTAAGTGTTTTTACACCAAGCCCCAAATGTAATTTTTTATAGTTGTTTTTTGGACATCTAGTTTTTAGAGGAATGTTTCTTGGAGATTTGTGCTCATTTTTTTCTAGAATTTTTGGCTATCATGATGGAATGCTCTTGGGAATTTCCAAAATGTAATTTTCTCCCTGTTTTTTCAGGTTGAATAAAATTAAGATTTTTTCTCTGGAATAAGTATACAATATCAATATTGTAATGCTTAAGCTATTGAGTGCGGAAATTCACCTTAAAATATTTGAAATTAGAGTCAAATAACAAGGCCCAATCTCCAACTTTAAATTTATTCTTCTTGGAACTTGTCATGCCACTAAGCTCTTTGTTGCTATATCATTGATGTTTGGTGTAAGGAATCCTAACAAAGTTCATCGTGCTTGTTGGTCTGGAGGATTCTTTGCTTTTGGGATTTAGATAAATCCATTCAAAGTTTTACAACTATTATGTGTGTCTAAATTTATATTTCAATTGGAAACAATACTCTTTGCACATACACCAGTTCATATAGGGTGTTGTAGAAATTTCACCGTAGATTAAATTGATTATGCAATGTACTAAAGAAAAATACTTAATCTACTTCTACAATCAAACTTGCATAAGCTTAATCGATCTTGAGCAAGATCAAATAGAACACATATAACAAAGAAGAAGATTCAATCACACATGAAACACAGAAGAATACTCTGGGAAAAGACTCAGCTAAAAACCCCGCTATCTGTATTATCATACAAGGTGAAAATACATCAAAGATTACACAAAGCTTTAGCTCTCATAGCTAGCCAGCTCTCAGTACAATCCTCCTGGATGCTCACAGGCTAACAAGGCTTCTCACAAACCTTCTGTTCAACCCTCCAAGCCTCCTATTTCCTTGCGTTTTTTCTCCTGGGTGATCCTACTGTTACCAAGTGTAACACTGATCACTCACACTAATCTCACACCCTATAAAACTGCGCAATCCTCAAGGAACCTTATTCCTTCTGCATGGATGAGTTTCCTTTATAGGAAAATTCCTCCAACTTATAGTACATTGTCCCTATCTTTAATCTCAACTGGGTCTTTCTCTGAATAGACATGCATGAGTTATTTATGAGAGAATCTTCAGTTATCTGGAGTACACTAGTTTGATGCATGCATGCATTAACTGACTGAACTCACAATTAGTTCCTCAAACAGTTTGGAACTAATCTAACTGGACTTAACTCAGTTAACTGAGCTAACTAAATTACAACCTCAAAGACAACTCAAACCTTATCTCCTTAATTAAGGGATAATCTCCTTAATTTAAGGGATAACTATTGCATGACTTCACAAAGACTTCTAACTTGAATTTCTCCAACTAATTAATCCATAATGAATTAATTAATTATTTTTCAAGCAGTTGGTGAGACTAAATTCGAATTTTAAATTCTCAATTTTAATTCAAGGACAAATTAAAATTGGAATATACTGGATTCTATTTTTATCATTTCTTGTTGTTATTTTTAACACTCCCTCTCAACAAGAAAGGAATTCAACTTGATCCTGATCCTAAACCTTTGTAATGTTCTGCATGTAACACGTCTCTCTAGTGTTGTTTCTCCAGCAACTCTTAGAAACAAAAAGACATCCAACCTGAATCAGAATGATGCCTCTGTCATCAAAGTCCCTGGCTGTTATTGCCTCTGTCGACTGAAAACTTTGTGCTTCTGTTGACTCAGCCTTTCTGCACTATTTTCAATCCTTCTATGTGCTCTTCAGTATCTGACTACGCTAGCCTCTATCACTTTGATCTCTCACTGCACCAATCCAACTAATTCCTCCCGCTACTATGTACTTTGGGCTCCCGTAGCAAGGTATGATCCATGAGATAAAACCTCTCAATGGAACCTGCCCAATTTCAACCTTCTTGGGAATATCACTTCACATTGCCACACCTCACACCTGGAGGTATGGCTGCATGTGCTCCCTCTGCCCACTTGGCTTAAAATTTCCCCCTACTTGAGGTCTCTACATGACCGGATGCCTCCACTCAGTCTCCTCTCAGCATCTCCAATTGTGGCTCTTCCACAATTGTCTAAGAATTCTTCTGGGGTTGCATGTTGAGAGGTAATTTACTCTCCCTCTCAACCACCAAGTCTCTAACCTTTGCTTTGCTCCTCAAGGATTTACATGCATCTTGAACCTCAAGAGCATACAGATTCTTGACTCGTGAACCGATCTGCTTCACTTGTCTCGTGGTGATGTGTCTAAGGAAAACCTTTCCCTTTGAAGACTACATCATAGCCTTTGTCCTCCAACATGGTGATTGATACCAAGTTCTTCTTCAGTCCTGGAACATACTTAACATCTGTCAAGGTGATGCGAGCTCCATGCTTCCTTTGAAAAGCAACCGTTCCCACTCTTGAAACACTATACGTTTCATCATTACCCATCTCTATGTGCATCTAAAGGTCCTACTCCTCCAAGGTACTAAATAAACTTTTATTGTCGATCTTGTGGAATGAGGATCCATTGTCAAGAAACCAACCAAAACCCATCATCGATGAAACCATACATGTGATGAGGGTAAAATCCAATTCGAACTAAGAGGCTAATGCCTCACCTTCAGATCCTTCCGAGGATCCCTTCTTGGATTTCTTCAATGGACAATTAGTTGCATAATGTCCCACCTCATGACAATTAAAGTATCACACTTTAGATTTTTCAATCTTCTTCCCACCATGGGAAGAACTCAATTTGGAATGGGAAGCATTCCCTTTCCCTTTCCTCGCCTTACTTGCTAAGGCTAGATTTTCTTTGTCATCATGCTTTGATGAAGAACCATCTCTGGTGCTTCTCTTGGTCTCCTCCTGCGTCAGATCCGACCACAGTCGTTCCCAATCTGGAATTTTCTCTCTTCCATTCACTGAGTCTTGGTAGCTATGCCAGCTCTTAGGAAGACCGAGGAGAGCAAGACTCACCATGTCATCATAGACTGTCGTGATTCCTACACTTCCAAGCTCATCTCTATAGGTGGTGAGCTTGTTCAGATATGTAGAGATCGTGTTGCCCTTTTCACACTTGATTTTCTAAAGCTTGTCCTTCAGCGCCATCTTCCTCTGATCACTGTTGTTCTGATATAGATCCTTCAATGTCTTCCACATTAAAAACAGTGTCTTCTTCCCATGGAGACTGGAGACAATATGGTCTCGAACTCCCTCCAAAAGAATCATCCTCGCTCTCGCCACACATTTCTTCCATTCCGCCAATTATTGGGCACTAGCTATTGCTAGCTTGGGGACGTCTTGATCAATGAATTCCTTCAAACTGTTGTCCTCTAATACCACTTCCATGCGATCCTTCCAAGCTATGTAATTCGAGCTTCCATCCAAGGCATACTCGATTCTTAAGCCATTGAACGCCATTGGTGAACTTTGAGATGTGATAAGAAATTTATTTTGTACCTACAATCAAGAACTTCAAACTTTAAACTTCTCCCTTCTTTGTATATTGTTCCCTGCTTTGATCACCTTTGCTCTGATACCATGTAGAAATTTCACCATAGATTAAACTGATTATGCAATGTACTAAAGCAAAATACTTAATCTACTTCTACAATCAAACTTGCGGAAGCTTAATCGATTTTGAGCAAGATCAAATAGAACACATATAACAGAGAAGAGGATCCAATCACACATGAAACACATAAGAATACTCTGGGGAAAGCCTCAGCTAAAAACCCCACTATTTGTATTATCATACAAGGTTGAAATACATCAAAGATTACACAAAGCTTTATCTCTCACAGCTAGCCAGCTCCCAGTACAATCCTCCTGGATGCTCATAGGCTAGCAAGGCTTCTCACAAACCTTCTCTTCAACCCTCCAAGCCTCCTATTTCCTTGCGTTGTTTCTCCTGGGTGATCTTATTGTTGCCAAGTGTAACATTGATCTCACACCCTATAAAACTGTGCAATCTTCAAGGAACCTTATTCCTTCTGCATGGATGAGTTTCCTTTATAGGAAAATTCCTCCAACTGATAGTACATTCTCCCTGTCTTTAATCTCAACTGTGTCTTTCTCTGAATAGACATGCATGAGTTATTCATGAGAGAATCTTCAGTTATCTGGAGTACACTAGTTTGATGCATGCATGCATTAACTAACTGAACTCACAATTAGTTCCTCAAACAGTTTGGAACTAATCTAACTGGACTTAACTCAGTTAACTGAGCTAACTAATTACAACTCAACCTTATCTCCTTAATTAAGGGATAATCTCATTAATCTAAGTGATAACTGTTGCATGACTTCACAAAGACTTCTAACTTGAATTTTTCCAACTAATTAATCCATAATGAATTAGTTAATTATTTTTCAAGTAGTTGGTGAGACTAAATTCGAAGTTTAAATTCTCAATTTTAATTCAAGGACAAATTAAAATTGGAATATATTGGATTCTATTTTTATCATTTCTTGTTGCTATTTTTAATACGTGCACTAGTAGTAGCCATCCATGTTGTTAGTTATGCCCACAGATTTTCATGAAGTTGGTATGCCTAATCTTTGAGGGGCAGTTGAATAGTATTACTGATGATAGCCTCAAGAATTATGTTTGTCCCTTCTACCTTCCGATTGGCTTGCGAGTGATATTCTATAGTAACCTTGAGTTTGATCTTGTATTTTTCCATCAAGCCTTTAATGAGCTTCATAGTGAATTGAGTTTATTTTTTAATAACTATTTCCTAATGTATCTTGAACCTGGTGAAGATATACTCATGAAGGAATTATGTTATTGCTTACTTATTCATGGTTTATCAAAGGGATCTAATACCAACTACGGTTGCAATGGAATATTGTCTAACTGCACTAGTATTCCCATGCACTAAAAACCATTTCACCTCTTAGATATTCGTTTCTTTCCTTGAATATGGTGGGCCATCAGTATCCTTGGTGAAGCACTTTCTACCTGGTACTCTTATTCACAAAGTTTCCTCTGCATGGACTATCATGACAAGCCTTCAAGATATCATAGGTATCATCTTCTTGTATTCATCTTCAGATCATGAGATCAGGTATTATGTATAAGAGACATTTTTAAATCCATGAGAACCTACAACATCTTCTTATGATATTCTTTTGCTCCGTCAAAGATAAATGATGTGGAAGTCTATTTACATCCAAGTAATTAGTGATATTTGCAAATCATAGAGAGTTAGTAAAAACCAAAAATAGATGCTCATTAGGGAAAGAGTCTTCTCTAAGAGGCTCATTTTCATTAGATGTGATTCTTGAAAGAAAATCAGCCACTAAATTATCCTTACCAAGTTTGTTTAATATGGTTATATCATATCCATGCAATGATAATAACCACCCAGTTACCCTTCCATTAGTAATTGGTTTATCCTTTAAATATTTTATGGTAGCATGGACAATGTGAAATACTATTGGATATCTGACAATGTAATGCTGAAACTTATTGATCACATGCACCAGCACAATAAATTTGTTTTATGTTACTATATAACTTAGTTCTATAGGTGAAAGATTTTTGGTAATGTAGTAAATTGTAAATCGTTAATTTCCTTCTAATTATCCTAGAATAACTCCAATGGTGGTGTTCGATGCATCTGTAGAAATATAAAATGAGAGGGACCAATTGGGTACTCTCATAATAGGAGCCTCAAATACCTTGGACTTCAGTTTTTCAAATGCATAATGATAGCTCTTCATCCACGAAGACTTAGAATTATTGTTAAGTAAAGCAAGCAATAAATCAATGATAGTAACCAGCATGTCCTAAGAAAATATGTACATCTTTTTGTGAATGTGGTGTCAATAATTTGACTATTACCTTGATTTCCATTAGATCCACTTCAATGCCTTTAGCTCAAATGCAGTGTTCCACCACATGGACAATTTGTGGATCCTTCCTTCTTTAACCCAGCCTTCTTAAGAAAAATTCCCTTATTGTTTTTCAATATATGGGGACATCCTTGATGGCTTGGAAAAATGGTATTTTGTTCCCCCAAGAAGTCAAATTCAAATTGACTAATAGGTTTATCTTGGTTAGTCTCTCTAAATAAGGTGGTTTTTGGGATTTAGGGCATGCCTGATCATTGCAAGTTCCAAGAGATGGTTTGTGTTCAGTTCTTCATTTTGGATATCCTCATTTACATCTTCAATATGAACAGGATGATGGTTTTGGTTGATGTCTTCACAAACCTGAGGTGAATATCCTGGTAAGATAGGGAATATATAAAATAGGTAGGGTAGGTGGCATCTCCAACAACCTATGTTGTTTGGGATATGCTCCATTAATAAGGTTAGGAATAGTTTGTGTAGGTAATATGGATGTGGAGGGGCTGATTTGTATACCCACTTCTGCGAAGGGGGTAGGTGATGCTTGGGTGGTTGTATAATGACCTATTGAGGGCCTTATAAGTAGAATTTATCTACCCCTATTAACAAACTTTTTTTGGGGAAGGGGGAGCCATCCATGGTCGTTATGGCAAACACCATGTCTTAGAAGTACAATGCATGAAAGGGTTATTCCAATAAGAATTATAACTTTCAGACAAGTCTTCAATCATACTTTGGGGTTTCTACTACCATTATCTTTTTTCGTCCACAAAACACAATTGTTCTAGTTATTATACTTCTTGATAGATGCTCTTCAAACTAGGAAGAAATGGGTAGCTGTTTGTGGCATGTCATTTGCTACAAATGGCACAACCTCAATTTCATCCAAAGGACATTCCTTCATGGGATGTTGTCTTCTAAATTTTTGGTAGAAGATGACCAGGGATAATTCTCTTTCCTCCCTTCTTATTCTTTCATGGTGTGTCCAGTTGGAAGCTCAAGGAACTAAATATATTGGACTTGAAATGTTGAAGCATGTTCCCAATCTCTACTCGTGTCACCCTGATGCTAGCAACCTTGCTAATTCTTGTTTATACGTCTCTAGATCCTTTATCGGCCTTCAAAGTGCCCCTAGAATATCTTCAACATAATTTAGTGATGACATCATAAGTATACTAAGAGACATCTCCATCTCCTCTCATATTGATAAGTTTGATGCAATCGTCTTGAATTCTTCTTAGTAACAAGGTGCATAATGTCTCAAGAGCTAGGTTCTATTGTCTTGCTATGTGAAGATTGTAGTTGATCCTTTCGACATAGTCTTCAAAGATTTCTTCTTTGTTTTGGATCATTCTAAATAATTCTTCCCTTATTTCTTTATCCTTACAGTAGTCTTGTTATTTTCTAAAAAAATCTTCTTCTTCTAGTCCCACATGTAGATGTTACTTTTACCAAAGCTCATGAACTAGTGTAGTGTCGTGTTCTTGAGTTTGGTAGGGAATAACTTTAACTTTTGAGCATATAACATTGTCATAACTTTGGCAATGTACATTGAATTCAAAAAGGAAGGTATCAAGATATTCCTTGGAAATACCCTGGAAGTTGGGAAAAGTTGAGTGAGGAATGTTTTCCATCTTTGTTTCTTCATTTGACTCAAGGATTGTGAATTTGAAGGTTACTACTTCCTCCTTGACTTCATGGGCCATCTCTAGTCAAGGATTGCTTTCTTCCTCCGAATGTGCTTTAGGAGGGTCTAGAAAAGATAGCTCCTTAGAGTATAATTGCTTACTTACTGGATCTAAAAAAATGGAGCTTTTATTGGTGAAAAGGATGAATTTTGTGCAATCTTAGTATTTTGGTTAGAGACTTCGGGATTCTTTTTGGCAAGAGAGCTCATTGTGGAAGTCAAGTAATTTAGTTGATTGAGCCCTTTCTTGTCTTAAGATTGTCCTGCACTATTACTTTTCTCTAGGTATTTTTTTATGAATCTACAATGATGATCTCTAGTTATGAGAATGAAAGATTAAAAATACATTCTATTTACGTAAGTAGATGGAAAAAGAATTCCTAAAGGTTAGATCAATTGGTTGAGATCCCATTGCTAAAGTACATTTCCATTAGGAGGTCACGAGTTCAATTTTCCTCGACACCCTCAGGGTTAGGCTCTGCTAGTTTGGTCGGTAGGATGTGATCCCTTCAGGCTGATCTACCCAGATTTTCCTCAGGGAAAAAAAATGGAAAAGGCATTGATTATATTCAACTATGGAAAAATAAATCCTTTCTGACGAAATAAACAATCAAAGACAAAATTCAGGAAATAAAATAATTGCTATACTATTGACAATTGCTTGGCAATGGTGCCACAAACAACAAGCCTTTCAATTACCTTTCTAATTATTCAAAAAGGCAACCAAAAGAATGTACATTTAATTTTCAATCCAAGGTTCATATAGAAGTTGAGAATTGTCATGCAGCATCTGTGTTAGTACAATATGAAGTTGTAGTAATCTAAATGAGTGTCACATACAAGATATTGGGATGCTTTCACAAGTCACTAGGAGAAATCTACTTTCAATCTAATCCACGCCTTGCAGGAATGTAAGGAGCACACTTTCAAGAAATTAAATGTCACACTTGCAGGAAAGTAAATATCACGTGTAGAAAATAAATAATGCAACTACAACGACTAATTCAGTGTTAAAATGATCTTAGTTGTTGTAATGGAAATGCAATTGCATGTGAAAAAAGAGCAACAACACACAAACCATCAATCCATACTTTATTCATAAAGGAAATAAGGTTATAAGTCGAATGTTGTAAACAAAACCAAATTTAAAATGGAGTAATTATAATCTCGAAACAAAAAACATAGTTTTCTAGTGTCAACACATAATTCTATAAATGACCTATGTCACGAATTGCTATGTAAATCCCATGACAACGATTAGTTCATAATTAATATTAATGTTAATGATTAATTGTAGCAATAAACTTGTGTTATATAGTTGAAATGGTATGAATTATCAGAATTGTAGCAATAAACCTACAATGCAAAGTTCCAACATATGAATATCAACATTATAACGATTGAAATTCAAAGTTGCAGCAAAGGAAATATCAAGTTATAGTAATTGAACTTTAAAGTTGCGGTAAAGGAAATACCAAAGCTACAACTAAGTAATAATTAAACTAATTACTGGAAATAAAGGAAATATATAAAAAATATACTATATCTACTCCATAAAGTATAAACAATACCTCGCTAAGGAGGGGGGCCTACCTCCTTGGAAGAGTCACTATTTTAAAAAGAAATAAGATGTTATATACTCAACACACTGTTGATTGGACCAGAATGAAAAGGAATCTTATAATGCAGGAAGCTAGAAATACAACAAATAACTTAGTTTTATTCTAATAAACCATCTAGTTAGCTTGTTAACTACCCATCTCAAGGAGAGCAACACTTTTTATACATAATGTTCTTTATCTAAATTAATAAAAGGAGTTGGTGGGTAGCCATGAGAATCAAGTTGTTCCATCATATTACATCAAACTTCCAAAAGATAGAAGAAAAAATCAAGCACATGCTGACTTAATCAATTGTATGACAAATGGAAACTGATTAATTCATTCCCTTCTAAGCATCTATTCTCCTTTATCATTTTTCTTGTGTGAGGAGATTGGTCGTTTGACTTCCTACTTAATTCATAGATGACAATTTTTAATTTGATTGTTATGCTATTACAGTTGGAGCAGAGTTAGAATGCCCTTCCTTAGAGTTGCAACAACTATCTTGAGTGAGTTGCAGCAATAGCCATATGGTATGTGTTGTAGCAATAATGAAAGTCACAACAAGTAAGAGTTGTAGAATCGAAGAGGTGAGATTCACAGCAATGGGGAGTTGCATTAACGATGAAAATAACCTAGAGTTATAGCATGAATGGAAATAGCTCCGATTTGTAGCAACCATACTCAAGCATAGAGTTTTTGTAACTCGTATTTATGAATTGTAAGACCTATGTCCTCATGGAGAGTTGCGGAAATCATTGAGAGAGTTGTAGTGCTTGCACTTGGAAGATACATGTGCATACTTGTTCCTTTATACCACTATTGGCACATAAGGGTAATAATATAAAAATGCAGAGGAATACGTATTAATATGGAATATTAAGGGGATAATTATACCTTGACCAAAAATGCATCATTGTGGATGAAAATGGTATCAAGATGAGATGGAAATGGAAATAGGTATGCAAGAATGTATTGCGTGGGTGTTAAAAATAAGTCAATTTGAGCACTTATCACTTGCCACGCATTGGTATTAATACTCCACAAACCCTCAAGATATAAGGATATATAAAAAATAAAAAGGTAACAAAATTGATTGATTCATGTAGTATCCATAATTCCATGAATTACAAATTAGCAAAACTTCTTAATTTCTTTGCCAACACAATAATTTCAATTAACGATTGCAGATGGAGGTACCAAAAAAAATTTAGGGAATTTCCATAGTATTAAGTTGAATATGGGGGAGTATATGTTGGATACTCCCATAATTGCAATAGAAATGGGTGGTGTTGATGTTGTGTTAGAGTTCCAATGGTTACAACATTTGGGAATAGTGGCCCTTAATTTTCAAGAACCTTTAGTAAGATTTTCCTCAGAAGAAAAGAAAATTAATCTTAGAGGTATCCAAGTGAAACCAATGAAGTGATAACCTCTAATAAGATGATAAAGTTGATTAAGAATGGACATGAAGATGTAAATGTGCAATTGTGTTCATTAGATGTTCAAACATCTATATCCTCTACTGCATTAGGTCTCCAAAAAATTATCAACAATCATTCCAAGGAATTTAGAGGGATGCCTAAGGGTCTTCCTCCTATTCGAGATCATGACCATGTTATTCATTTACAATCTGAAAGTGTACCACCTAACATTGGGCCTTACATGTATCCATATGCACAGAAGAGTGATATTGAGCACATGTTTCCAAAAATGTTAGAGGTTGGCATTAATCAACCTAACCATAGTGCTTTCTCTTAACCAATGGTGATGTTTATTAAAAAGGATGGTTTGTAGTGTACGTTTCCAGATTACAGATATCTAAACAATATGAAACTCAAAGATAAGTTTCCTATTACTATCATTGATGAATTATTTTATTTTTTTTAGACAAATTTTGGTTGCTATATTATGGACTGAAAAAAGGAGTCAGTTCTCCATACAAACAGTACTTTCTGGATATCTTGGATCAGAGGAATTACAAAATGGGTCCTTTCCTTGATCCTTGTTCTAGTAGTTCTGCCTCTAAAACTTCCTAAACTGTTGTAGATCCTAACAAATTGTAAAGACCAAAATTTACAGCTACACAACATATTTAATCTATATCTATATGATTGATTTGTCTAGCCGTGGACTCTTCTAGATTTGGGTCTGGCTCCATCTGCTTTGCGCTGGAGGAGATGGGAGCTTCCTTATTCTTTTTATCCATCATGTATTGTAGGATTGTAATCGACTCTTCTGCGTGACTGCAGTGGTTTGCCAGGTTTCTAAACTGTTCATGGAGGGATGACACTTTGTGCAGAAAAAGATTGATTTCTGTCCTGTATTTTTCATTCAGTATCCTATACTGGTCTTCCATTCTTGCCTCTAAAATCTTGACCTGGTCCTCCATGATACGGTGCTGCGCCCTTAACTCCTCAGATTCTGCTTGAAGGTCTGCGCAGTGAAGGCAGTCTTCTGAGCGATCCATTATCTCAAGCGATTCCCTTTTTGAAGTCTCTGCTACTGAAACAGGAGGCTTTGGCTCACTAAGATGGTTATAGCAGGCAGCTACTGCAGCTTGACGATGGTTAATGGATTCCGCACTAAGCCAGACACAGTATTGCCAAAACTTACCCGGACATCTTTGTTGAGCGCATTGGAGTGGTCTATTATCTGATGTATAAATAGAGTTTACCTGTGCATTTAGAGGGCTGGAGAATGTCTTGTTGTGTATCATGGGATTATTTCACATCCGCCGAGTGATCAGCTGTAAATCTCGCAGGGCATGGAGGGCCGATCTGAAGGAATCTCGCAGGGCATGGAGGGCCGATCTGAAGGGACATTTCTCACTTGAGGTCTTGTGACTTCGCATGCTTTGGGATGCATTTCTGATTACAATTTTGGGCAAAATCCTATCTAAATGTCCTATTCTGTCGCCGGCACGGATTACTTGAGCTTTCTCACTAGTTCTGTCTAATGGCGGTCGCCTGTTGTTGACTGAAGATGTAATGATCATGGTAAAGGTTGAAGATTCACGCTGGAGTTACAGCTCATACTGCCGATGGGTCGTTCACAAGCTTTGCTAGCATGCTTATCTGCTTCCTTGTTCAAGCCACGTAGGATGTGATAATATCTAACCTCTTCCATTGTCGTGTGAAGGATTTGGTTACGTTGATTTATTTGCTGGAGGAGAATGTTTGGGGTGCTCTAGCGATATACCATTAGCCGAATAATTATTGAGGAATCCCCAAGCACTACTGCCTTCTTTATCCCAAGCTTGATTAATTGGGTGAGCCCCTGGAACAAGGCAAGTCCTTCATCTCTGTTGTTGGAATTTTCCCCGAGTCCCCATTCATAGCGAAGGATGCAATCTTCGTTTGCATTACAAATAAGGCCCCCTGCACCCGCCAGACTCGGATTCGACTTAGCTGTGCCATCAAAGAATAAGTAGAATCTATTGCAGTTGCTCAACCAATTGGAAAATTCCTCCTCCTTTAATCTCAGTTTCCATACCCTGTTTGCTTCTTTTGCCTTTATCCGCCGTCTGCTACTTTCTTGTGCACTGGATATATTCTCCAGGACATAGCTAAGGAGGTTTCTCTCTTCTACACTGTAGTTTGTTGCATCAATCTTGTCACTGGTGTGATTTGTGATTGCTTCAAGAGCCAACATTTTGGCTTTATGGCAAATTTTCCCGATACTGAATCCTTTCTCCTGGAAGACCTTGCCATTTCGTGCTAGCCAAATGCGCCATAGAAGAGTGAGTGGTATAGTGTTCCATACTCTTTGCACCAGTTGGCTTCTTTTTTTTCTTTCCAAGGGCAGTTCTTCCTCCATTTGTAGATCGTTTCTGCAACAGTGTTTTGGGGTTCCCAGGGTGACTCTCTAATTGAGGCCATCTTCTTCCAGCATTCTTCGGCCACCAGACATTCTATAAATAAGTGTTGCAATGTTTCCTCTGATCTGCAGCAATTTGGGCACCTGGATGGGCCCATTATGCCTCTCTTTCTTAGATTTTCCGCTGTTAAAGTTTTCCCTTTCAGGAGCAGCCAAATGAAGAACTTGACCTTGGGGGGCGCTTCTGCTTTCCATAATATTTTCCAATGGTTCCAAGTTTCCGTTTGATAGGTGTTGTCACAGAGATATTGGTGTCCAGCTTTTACTGTCTATTGGGTACCTGTTGGATCCCATCGATACCCATCCAAAGTATCTTCTTGAACTGGAGCTTTGTTGTGGAGAAGCTTCTTTAGAGCGTTGAGGCTGGCTTCTAACACATTGGGGGGATCCGAAAAATTCCAGCCTATCCATGCATGAGTGCGGGTGTCCCATTTTGATATTTGGGACAGATGATAGAGCCCTTTATCGTTAAGCCAAGTTATGACTGGGATTACCTCTGCTTTTGATCCCATAGGTTGCTGCCCTAGGATTTTGTCATTAGAGAAGTTGATACTGTTCCCCCCGCCTGGGACCTTAGAGATGTTTTGACGCATGAAGGGAATTGCCTTCTTACAAAGTTGCCAAATTTTTGTGCAATCTTTGTTAGGTATATTAGAATCCAAGAGCTGCTACCTTGTACAATTTAAGTATTTTACCTCCAGAACCTTCTTCCACCACGTTGTTGGCCATGTGATCAGTCTCCATACAATTTTTGCTCCAAGTGCCAAGTTGAGAAGTCTTGGGGACCTGATGCCCAATCCCCCTTTTTCCTGAGTTTGGATTATGTTCTTCCAGCCTACTAGATTAAATTTGTTTTTGACCGTCTTCCCTGCTTGCAAAAGGAAGTGTCTGAGAACTCTTTCCATTTTCTGATGGAAAACAGCGGGGGCATGATATAAAGAAAAGCGATATATGGGAAGAGATGCAATACCTGATTTTAGGAGAATTAGCCTTCCTGCTGGGTTCAGCCACATTGTGCCCCATTGTTGCACTTTCCTCTCTATTTTGTCAAGTATCTCATTCCAGGTGTCAACTTTCAAGGGCCCCAAACTTACTGACATTCCTAAATAGGAAAAATGATTCCAAATTAGCCTGCTGGGAACTCCAAATATGCTTGCAATACTGTGAATGGTGTGATTTGTTGTATTCCATCCATAGATACAACTTTTTTCCTGGTTGACTTTCCCTCCTGAGTAATCCATAAATTGGTCCAAGAGATTTTTAAATCTCCTTGCTATTGTTGTGGAAGCTCCTCCTATCAACAAAGTGTCATCAGCAAACTGTGAATGATTGATGGTCTTTGCTCCTTGATCGATCTTGATGCCAGTGATTAATCCTACTCTCTGGTTGTAGTCCAAGGCTTGACTGAATGATTCGGCCATGAGGATGAACATATAAGGTGAAAGCGGACAACCTTGTCTAAGACCACGGGATGATTAGAAGGCTGCACATGGTCTCCCATTTATCAAGGGGGATATCCAAGGCCTAGCTATGCATGCAGCGATCATAGTGGTGAAAGAGGGGTCAAACCCAATTTTATGAAGGACAACATACAGATAGGAGTGCCTTACTCTGTCGAAGGCATTTGCTAGATCCAGCTTTAGAACGAATCCTTTTTCCTTCCTGGTTAAGCTCGAGTGGATGGCCTCTTGTACAAGGAGAATAGAATCAGAAATATGCCTGTTGGGGAGAAATCCCCCTTGATTTTCCGAGATCACGGAGGGAAGAAGAGGTTTGAGCCAGGCTGCTAAAATTTTTGAGATGATTTTATAAGCTGAGTTACATAATGAAATTGGCCGGAATCTCGAGAAGGAGGAAGGACAATTTTCTTTCGGTATCAGAGCTAGATAAGTGGAGTTAGTGAATCCTCCCATTTTACCTTTTTTCATTACCCAACGAATCATCTTTAAGAGATCTTTTTTTATCATTGTCCAGTATTCCCAGTAGAAGCAAATGGGGAATCCATCCGGTCCTGGTGCCTTGTCCGGATGTAAACTCCAGATGGCTGCTTTGATTTCCTCTTCTTCTACTTCTTTCATAAGATTGTTGTTCATTTCTTGTGTAACCCTTTTAGGCATATACTGGAGCATGCTTGAGTAGTCTTTTGTGCCTTTGTCTTCAGTCAGAAGTTTACAAAAGTGCCTGGTGGCTGCCTCTTTTATAGATTCCTGGGTGCTATATCGATTTCCTTCATTGTCCACTATCGTGCTCACTGTGTTTCTGAGCTTTCGCACAGTAGCTTGGTTATGAAAGTAAGCAGTGTTTTTGTCTCCTTCCTGCAACCAGAGTTGCCTTGATTTCAATCTCCACTTTGTTTCTTCATCCCTGAGGATTTGGTTCAGTTGTGCATATAATTTGCCTTCTTGTTCCTTGTTCTGCTAGAATAGCCCTTGCCTTTCGATTCTCTGTTGCACATCCTCCAGCTCTTGCTTGATTTTCTTTTTATTTAGTTCAGGCTCTTGGTAATTGCTCTTTGCCCAATTCTTTAAAGCCTGCCTTACTCTTTTTAGCTTTGTCTCCCAGATATAAGTCGGAGATCCCTCTACATGATGGACCCATGTCGTTTGCACCACCTCTTTTGCAGCTGGTATCCGATTCCATATTGCGCTATACTTGAAGGGAATGGGCCCAAGGGGACAATGACTTTGGAGATTTAGCGTTATCGGATAGTGGTCAGAGGCCGACACATTGAGGATGCTTGAGTACCCTATTGACAAAGTGGAGAGGTATTCTATGCTGATAAGGAATCGGTCAAGCCGTTCCATGATGTTGCTGGCGCCAATTCGTCTGTTACTCCAGGTATATCTACGATTTTTGGGCCTGATATCGACTAGATTGTGATCCTGAATTATGGCCTCTAATCGACTTCTGGAAGGATCAGAAGTGAAGTTACCTCCTCTTTTTTCATTTGCGTGCAGCACCAGGTTAAAATATCCTGCTACAATGAGATTAGTGTTTCGGTCCATTTCTATGCTTGCTTTCAGGGTGTCCCAGCAAATCTCTTTTTCTCTGTACTGATTTGGGGCATACACATTATAAACAGTTACTGATTGGCCTCCAGTTCTACTTTCAAGAGCGGTTCAGATCCAGTTTTGCTGAACATTGGTAGAGCTGCACATCCATTTGTTGTTGTCCCATAAAGTTACTATGCCACCTGAGGCTCCTCTTGCCTCACTTATACTTCCACAATAACGCTTTTGCTAGCTAATTACTTTGCTCATTTCACATTGATCTTACTTTGTTTCTTGTATGAGCATGATTTCGGGGTTCTCGCTGTGGATTAGATCCTTGAGGGCAACTAGCTTGGAGGGGTGCCCTAATCCCCTGTTGTTCCAAGATAGTATTTTCATCATGAGTTACTTGATATGTGGAGAGGTGCTCGCCTCTCATGTCCCTTATTGCTCTTTTCTTTTTCCAGGGGCCCAAGAATAAAGCTCTCTATTGGAGTTTGAGTGCCTAGAGCTATATCATTTTGTGCATTTTCGTCCCTTTGCTGTTTAGATGTTTTTCTTCCAGGTCCTGGTTTTTTCTGAACATCGTTGGGTGCTCCATGATCCTTTGAAGAGTTTCTGGTAGTTCTCGAAGAGGGTGGATCAGGTGGGGGCTGCATGGAGGGGGGAGAAGATTGATGGGGCGGGGGCTCAGTGGAAGGGATGTCAAGGCCAGATTCAGTCTCAAAGAGGATCAAAAAAGGATTGGAAGAAGGGGGAATTGGAGGATCGGGTGTCAGAGAGGGAGGGGATGGGGGACGCTGATTGGAGGTTCCAGGGACATCAGTTTCCATAGGATATTGGGAAGCTGCTGATTTTTTCTTTTTAACAGTTTCCCATTGGCCATCTTGCTCATCATTATCAACATTGACAGTTTTTGTGCATCTATTTGCAAAGTGTCCGTATTCGTGACATACCTTACATTTAAATGGTATTTGTTCGTAGTCCAATTGCTGGATATGGCTCCAATCGTCCACTTTCAACTTGATCGCCTCGGTAGTCCTCGGCCTAGATCAACTTCCACACAGATGCTCGCGGATGCCTGCATGTTGTCTTTGGGTTCACTACGATCTATGTATTTTCTCACTGCATTTCCTATAGCTTTAACTGATTCATCCCCCCAGCAGTGAAGAGGGAGGTGAGGCAACCGAACCCAAACTGGAACAGCATTCGGGATGTTTAGCTCTGGATCCAAATCCGGGGTCCATTTGTTGAGGTAGAGGCCCCTGGAGTCCATAAAATATGGTCCGTTCTTGAATATTAGATCTTTGTCCTCCTTTGTCTCGAAATGAAATGTGAAGTATCCTTTGCCACAGAATCTGATAGATATTTTGCCCGGAGTCTTATCCGACTAGTTTCGTTCAACCCATCTTTGCACTGTTTTGGGCAACGGCCAAAGTCCTGTGAACTGCCCAATGAGTCCTTTCTCTGCAAGAGAAAGGGCTGCCATGCGAGGAATAGCAGGCAGCAGTTGAACTTCCTGTAATACATCGAGCTTCTTTACGAACTTTGTTGCTGTTGGTCGGGGTCGCTGCGGGGGAAGAGATCTTACCAAGTTAGAGAAGGCCCGTTGCAGATCCAGATCCCCACAGGGAGGATCCGGAGGATCCATGCTGAGGCGCAGTTGCAGGCTGTCAGGCTCAGGCTCGCGCGCGCAGGTCGATCGCTCCCGTTTCATTGATGAAATATTACATGAATTGCATGGAGCACTTTTATTTACTAAGTTGGATCTCTATCAAGGATATCATCAAATTAGAACGAGAAAATAAGGCATTCCCAAAAGATCCTTTATAACACTTGAAGGCCATTATTAGATTTTGATTATGCCATTTGGAATTACAAATGCACCTTCAGCATTTCAAATCTTGATGAATTCTATTTTCAAACCCTTAGAAAATTGGTGTTAGTAATTTTGACATATTAATCTATGACAAATGTTGGGAAGAGCATGCACAACATGTTGACAAGGTCTTAACATTATTGAAAGAGAAACAACTATATGGAAATCCTTCCAAGCATTCCTTTGGGGTTCAAGAAATGGAATATTTGGATTGTTGTATCATATGAGGGTATCAAAGTGGATCCTAACGAAATCAAATCTATGAGGGAACAGTCAATCCCAAATACCTTGAAGAAACTCAAAGGATTCTTAGGATTGCTAAGATATTACCGTAAGTTTGTTAAGATTTATGGTCAAATAGTAACACCTCTAACAAAATAATTGGATAAGGAAGCATTTTCTTGGACTAAACAAGCAATCAAATCCTTTGAAAAACTGAAATATGCTATATGTACAACTCCCATCCTGTCAACACTTTATTTCACAAAAGGCTTCATTATGGAGTGTGATGCATCGGGCCATTACATTAGTGCAATTTTGATGCAAGAAGTTAGGTCCCTTAGCTTTGAAAGTATTGAATTTAAAGGAAACAAATTACAACTTACTGAAGCCCATTTATGAAAAAGAAATGTTTGCCATACTACAATAAATTAAGAAATAGTGTTCATACCTAATAGGAAGACACTTAAAAGTAAAATCATATCATGATGGTTTGAAGTACTTCTTGGAATAAAGAATATCTTCAAAGGAGAATCAAAAATGACTTACAAAGATGTTGGGTTATGACTTTTAAATTATCTATAAAAGGGGAAAACAAAATATTATGGCAGATGAACTCTCAAGGAAAGAGGAAGACACAAATGGTTTAGTATGTGTTATTACATTCCACAATATGACTAGATGGAAGAAGAAAGGACAAAATGGAAGCAAGATTAGGAGGTATGCAATATCATTCAACAACTACAAGAGGACGTTGATGCAGTAAAAAAATTCATGTAAGAATTATTTTCATGGTATCAAGATCGTTATACTTGTGTAAGAATTCTCAACTCAAATAGAAGGTCCTTTTGAAATTACACACTTCTCTAGTTGAAGGAAATTTATGGCTCTTAAATACATACCATAGTATCAAGAAAGATGCTTTTTGGGAAGGTCTTAAAGCATGTGCAAAAGTTTGTGGATGAATGTATTGTATGGAAACAAAAGAAGGGAGAGAGAGTTAAGACTCTAAGGCTCATTTAGTCGTTAGCCATACCAAGCTAGTGTTGGGAAGAACCCTCAATGGGTTTTATTATAGGTTTACCCAAATCCAAAGGAAAGAGTGTCATTACGATAGTGATAGATCAAACTACAAAGTGCTCCCATTTTTTCTCTTTCTCATCCTTTTAAGGAAAGTACAGTGGTCAAAGAATTCATGGAAATAATCAAAAAGCTACATGGAATACCAAAGATAATCGTAAGTGACAAAGATCCATTTTTTACTAAAAAAGATAGATGTAATTTGTTTCCTATTTATGTATTCAATTGTCTCACGGCTCATCTTATAATCCTCAATCCGATGGGGAAATTGAGATTGTGAATAAATGTTTAGAAGGTGTTGATACACCAAAATGACCATTCAACATTATAAGGGAGACCACCCGATCAGGAACTTAAAGCAGCTTCTTTTCCATTTGGAATGGTGATTCCAACTGGTTAAACTAGGTCCAGTTACCTTCTCTCTATTTTTGTTGGCTTAAATTATGTCTTTTACTTACTAATAGAGAAAAGACATCATATCAGCGCTCTTGTTGAGCTCAAGCAAGGAAGTGATCTTTAGGCTGATCTAGGGCTCAGTCTAGCCACAACTAAATTTTACCTCTTAAATAAGAGTAATTCTAAGAAAATGTAATTATTAATGTAATTGCAAACTAATCCTAGAATGCAAGCAAAAAGAAAGAAATCCTAAGCCTAACTCAATTAGGAAGATGTAGATCTAACCCAACCGAGAGCAAAGTAATTAAATGATTGGTATTTTAACATTTCTTGTTTTAGGTGAATATTTGGCTAATGAAATAGTTCTACTAGTTGATATTATAATTACCAAAACATGCTCTGTTAAGAGACCTATTAATGGTGAATAATTAACCAATAACATAAGGAAATAGTTCACTTAATGTCAATGGTAATTAAATCAAATTTAGATAGCAGATTTCTCAATAAAAAGTTACTCAAAAAACTGATTCGAGCATATGTGAGCAAAAGAGAAAATTGGTAACAAATCTATAAGGCTCGTGAACTAGATAGCTAATTCAAAAGACAACCTTCTACATCAAACAACAGTGGATAATATAAGAAAGATTCACACACATATGTTATTCAAAATGATATTTGCATTGCAAATAATAGTATTTAAAATACAAATATATTAAAAACTGGTCTCTATGCTTTGTTCCTTGAACTGACCTCCAACAATCTCTTGCAAATCAAACACTCTGTCATTAAAACGAAGAGTTGCAAGCTTTGCTTATAATATAAAGTCCATATTTGAAAAAGACAAATCCCAATGATTCAGATTTGAGATTTTCCTCCTACTTCTATAGCTCGAAAATCCCTTACAATAGTGCTTCAAAATTCCCTAGGCGCAGAGAAAAGGAACCCCCTTAACATTCTCTAAAAGTCATATTTATAACTATAAATGAAAATCAAATTAGGAGAAATGTTTGGAGAATAAATTTGCTCCCACAAATTTGATTGACCAAAATTATTTTTCCTCTCTTGCTAGAGAAATTCCATTGTTTCAAATCTTCTCTTCCTTATCCTCCCAACTACTCTCCTGCGAAAAACCAATCAAAAGTAAATTAAAATAGTTTTGATGAACAAAATATAAAACAAAAACCAACTCTCAACAAATTAAAATCAAAATAAATTTCAAGATGTGATTGCTTTTGTTGGATCTTATTTGCTTTTAAATAATGCTAAAGGAGGAATTAGTAACAACGGTTTTTCCAAAACCAATAACATTTGCCCAAATCAACATAAAAATTTAATTTTTGATGCAAATTCATCACTTTGTCTTCTACTGGATTTTCGGGTCATAAAGGATAAACTTTCTAAAATTAACTATCCCAGATTATTTTCCTTTGTCTTAGCTTTTCAACGAGCTATTGAAAGCCCCATTTGGTTGAGTAGATCTCCATATATGTATCTCCAAAAATAAAATATCAAAAATATCAAAATTCTAGAAAATCTCTAACTAAACTAAATGTCAGAAATTTAATTAACAATCTAATTCTAATTAAATGTACAATTAAAATCAAATTTTAATTAATCACATTTATTAAATTAATTACATAAAAGTTAAATACAATTATTAATATTTAAAAATGAATAAAAATTAATTAATTTACCATATATTTAAATATATGCAAAAATTAAAATATTAAATTTGATTAATATTATAATTAAATCTCAACCAATTAAACATGTTAAAATATTGCGAGGCAAAACTTCATTCGAATTTCATTTGAAACCGTTTAAACTATTTAAATTGAATGGCATGACTTCATGCCAAAAGAAAAAATCAATCGGCCGTCAGAGAGGTGAACGAAGGTTACGTATTACGTATCGGGAGAAGTTATATATTGGGGGTATCGGGGAAATTAAATATCAGAACCCTTGTTATAAGAAGTTACGATATTTTATAAGTTTGAGGTTTTGATGAACCTTATGTGTCAACCAAGGAACCATCGGGGACCATGATATATTGGAGCATCGATATCATGTCACTATTTATAGATATCTTCTTCTATCTATCACATCACCTTTGAAAGGGAATATAAAGGCTTAATAAGTAGAGGACTACATACAATACTAACAAAAGGTACTCAAACTATTGAAGGATAACTTTGTCGTAGCACAAAATAGGATGAAACAAGAAGTAAAAAACATCACAGTTAAAGGGAATTTGAAGTGGGTGATTGGGCATTTGTGAGACTACAACCACATAAACAGATGCCCCTCAAACAAAAAAAGGGCAATAAATTAGCATCGAGGTGTTATGGCCCCTATAAATTGTTGCAAAGGATTGGAAGTATGGCATATATATTGGATTTTACTCTATCTTCACATGTACATTCGATCTCCCATGTTTCTTGCTTAAAGAAGGTAATCGGTGACAAGATCCTTGTCCAAACTATTTACTAAAGATTAATGAAGAAGTGAAAACCATATTAGAACTATAAACAATCCTAGAAACGAGGGCTAAGAAATTGAGTAATTATTGAGCATATCATCAAATGGAAGAACTTTCTAATGGAAGAAGCAACATGGGAAGATGAACTATTCATGCAGAAACAATCACATATAATCAAATATTGAGGACACCACTTGTTTGAAGGGGAGGGGCATGTGAAGCCTTATATAGGTCTCATGTTAACCCTAAAATCCAATATTAATCTCTAGATATTCAGCGATTACATTTTTATTGATATATTCTTAAGTAGGCTAGATATTGATATATTCTAATTGTACTTTTTGTCTCTTATATATATATATATATATATAAAGGAGACCTAGTCTTAGGATTATCAATTCTTATCTTAAGCATTGTATCATTGTTTCTCCCTTGAATAAGACTATAATTATTGGTTTTTTTTTTTTTTTAATGCATGAGGTTGAGGTTCATAACATATTGATGCCTTGGCATAGTTTTTTAGCCATGAATATCTCAAAGAACAAAAAGGTGCCACAAGTTAAATCACAAGTGCGTGTGTTCACTTTATTATTATGAATAACATACTTCATAGGATTGAAACAACTACCCAATCATTATATCCACTTACATATTCAATTTCATTGTCATACAGTCAATATTGCATTATGCCCCATTACTAGTCCTAATTATACACATACTTGTTGAATGCATAATTCAATCCACATGATTAAAGTAATATAATATCTAATCAATTTTTCAGGAAATTATAGTTATGTACGATGCATTATTTTATATATATATTTATATTCAAAACTCCATATTATTTTGTTTGTTCATTAAGTTTCTTCTTTATAGGCTACATCATCTTAGATTAATAACTCTCATGTTGTACTCAAATTACGATGGCACTTAATTAATCATAAGGAGATTTGGTTTATAAATACTATTATTTCATTTTTATATAATTTGACACTAAAGAATCAGTAGCTTTTGGTTTGGTCGTATTCTCCTCATGTACTACGTAGTATACATGAACTATAACTTTAGTTATTTGGCATGAATCTTCCATCTAAATTGATTATAATATTTATATAAATTATTAGATTTAACAAAACACTCAGTATGTTAGTTGTGATCAAAGATCTTCAATGGCGATCAGAAGAAAAATATAAAAGATTTTATTTAATATAAGAGAAATGTTGTCGATATGTGAAACATACATTACCATTTATTTACGAATAACATTTCTCTTATATTTGATATCTTTATTTTTGATATAAGAAAAATGCTATCGATATAAAAGACATACATGACCATTTATTTATTTTATTAATTTATTATGTTACGCTATTTAATCATTTGATCTGCAACATAGCTATCTAATAAAGATATGGCAGGATTAAATCTCAATAACAATTCATAGAATAATTGTTAAGTTATGGTATTTTCTATGCCTAGAGCATTTTTCTTATTATTATCCATAGATTAGGAATCACATGTACATTAAGTAAAGTGCAGATAGAACATTAAATGATCGACAGAAAACAAGCCAAGACAAGAAACACAAGATGTGGCGGCTAGCCAGGGACAAACCCCAATATGGGGAAACCCTTTAATCAAATCTTCCTTTATCTTCAATAATTCAGGAGAGAGAAATAGTACATAAATCTGATTTACAGCAGCAGCAGCAAACCCTAGATCAACCCTCAACTAGGGCAAACAATATCTTGCAAACCGACCGTCGGATCGACTTGATTCCTTCACCAAAAAATGCGGCCTTCTGAGGAGAGTCAGTTCCACCTATAGCGCAGTTCTAAGAGAGAGAAAGATGGTCAACACTGGTCAAACTTTCGATCTGCAGTTGCAGCCCTAAATCTGCATCCTTCCTTCCACACGTAGAGAGAAGAGTCTCTTTCTGTGCAGTAGAAGAAGAGCCTCTTTTCTGCGTAGGAGAGAGAGAGAGAGATGTGATCATATGAATGTGTCCAAATGAGGAAAATACCTCTTGTATTTATATACAAATGTTGATGATTGAATAGATGCGACTGTTGGGCTTCTGAGCCTACATGAGTTGCTCGTCGGCTTGATAATTATTCCATAATCAAAATAAATTCATATCTTCATAAATACTTATCGGAATCGGATGATCTTTAGATCAATCCTACACTTCTAGATGAGAGGAATCTAATAAAAATATTATCGGCCATGAATAAGATGACCCACATGGAGTTTGGCCCTAGTTTCCAATTTTAACAATAATCCTTTATAACATAAATACTTTTATTTTACACAAAGTTAATTACAAATTAATTCCTATAAAAATTACTACATTCACTACCAGGTTAATCATGTTAAATGTAAAGTGTTGCTACACCATAAATAGCATAATTTCATAACAACGAATGCAATGGTTTATCCTATGGGTTGTGTATCACATCAATGCTACATTAAAATTTATAGTTATTTGTATTATATAGTCAATGCATCCATATGAAACTATTACCATACTATCAAATGATTTACATGCATGGAATACCATTCTGTATGCACGAATTATATTGTGGAAGACATACATATATATCATAGTATACAACATGAACAATGATATACCTGGTAAAGGTTTACAATCCGAAGCATGTTAAATCTATATGCATTTATTTAATAAGCCATTTTTTCTAAATTGCATTATATATTAACTCTAAAGGTTATGGATGTTAACCATATTACAAAGTGCCCACTCTATGTCATTAGTGATGTGAATACGTTATAGATTACCTACTCTACGTTAATACATGTTATGATCACATTATAGAGTATCTACCCTATTTTGTGGATGTTGCATCTGCATCACTTCACATTAGTAAGTTTAAACAAGATGCGAGAGTTATGACCCTTCAATAAGGAATTACAATATAGATTATAACTCTATAATCATTTGGAAGGAATACTATTGATATACCATGGACAAAGAGTTGTGGTTCAAAGTATAACTTTGAATATGACCATTGATGTGCAATTTCATGTGAGTAATAAATTATAGGATATGAGATATCTAATAAGTGTAGTTGATCCTAGGGATTAATCTTCATGATCTAATCTAGGATTTGTTTTATGCACAACATAATCTAATTTTGGATTTGACTTATGGATAACACATTCAAAGCCAAGATTCGACTAGTCAATTAAGACCACAAGAATCTAAGAGATTTGGATTAAAGGTTTGTAACTATAATTTCAAAGCATTATGAATTTCATCAACCAATAAATTAATAATAGTGGCATGCAAGAAATTGAGGCTATTATTGATATTTCAATAACTCCACACATACACACACATGAGCATATCAATTACTAAATCAATAACCCACTAAGGTAAGAGTTGTGATGTCCATGCATATAAACCACAAAGATACAAGTTACAATGTCCATGCACATAGGTATAAAGGGTTCAACTCAGTGATATTTATGGTGTTTATAAGCGCACAAGAATTAGAATGGTTATATATAAGTGTCTAAAGTTATGTTAAAATCCAAGGGATTTAACTCAACAGTTTTCAACAAAATGTATAACAATTATGTATTAAATACACAAAAACTGGTAGGTGTTGTATCCTATAGGTTTCAGATTTTGATGCATTTTTGTCAACTGTATAGTTCAAAAAAATGGAGAAACCATGGCATGCATGTTAAATATTGTAATGTCCCCTAATAACAATAATAATAAATAAATAATCTAGTATTAAAATATAAGCAAATAAACAATAAACAATAAAGAAAAGATAATAATAGGAAATAGATAATAGATAATGAAGAAATATAATAATAACAAATAAATAAAATAGTAATAACAATACTAGTAAACTATAAAATAGTGAAAAAAACAAAAAAACAAAAAAACAAAAAAACCCTAAGAAACATATAAAAATAAGTAAAGTTATCAAAAAGTAAAAAGGAATAAAATAAGAAAGAATTATATTAAGAGAATTATTAAATTAAGTTAAACTTAAAATAAATAAATAAAAGTTGCATGTTGACACAGGGAATGTGTGCATGTGGTTCCCTTTCCAATGTTTGGTCTATTTAATAGACGATGAGGTAGATGAGAGATCATTCCTTCCCCCATTCTCTCGGGAGAAAAGTGTTGTGAGATAAAGGATTTCGTGACAATAATTCATTGATTGAGGACTCGGGGGTGGCCAACCATAGAAGGATTATGTGCAGCTGAGCCTACAGTTGGGTGGAGAGTCGTCCCCAAAACTTTGTTGCGGTTAGAGAGATTCAAATAGCGTTCAACTCCAAAATTACAAGTAAGGAATATCATCGCTACAGGTAAGTCGTCTTTGTTGTGTTGATTGTAAATCACATAATTGATCTAATTAGTTGCATGTTTTAATTTTGGGGTTGTTACAAATACATAGTGTAAAATTGTGTTTTTACTCCATCCCTTAACTAAGCTCGTTTAAAAAATTATTAAGCTCTCAAAAGATACTATTCATAATTATAATACCATTACAACATAAAGAACTTATTAGATGTTAAAATTATGAATAAAATGAGTTCAACATATTGCTTACCTCCCTGTTACAAATTCCTTTGCCAATAAATTTGATTTTAAGCTTGCTTTCCTCGCATCAACTTATTGCTTAAAGATTTCTCCCCTTGTTGACTTGCTAATTAGATATTTTTCCACTAGTTGACGAGCCTACCAACTTAAGTAGGTGCTCTTCTTCCCCAAGGATCCCCTTGTGTTCTAAAGGGGTTGCATAGAAGGTAACAACCTAGTAATGAGAGAAGAGTGAAGTGCACTCAAATTGAGAAGAAAATACCTGCTTCAAAACACTCTTGAATAGACAAAATTCTTCAACAATCACTAATAGAAAAAAATTATATTATAAAAATCATCCAATTTTCCTTTTATAGGTTCTATTACTCAAGCCACTTGTCCACCTCATGCAAAAATATCATTTACTAAATTACTAATTACCTATTATTCATCCACCCATGTGTTATGAGTAAATATTTGTTTAAGAATATAAAATAGTGTTTTATCCTCGTTGGAGACTCACATTTCCTATTTTCACTCTTAAGTTTCCCTTTGATCTCCTTTTCATTTCCTATTTAAATGAGTGCACACATAGTTCCTACATTAATTATTTATAAACTCTCTTCACCTTCTCCCAACCCCCTATTATTTGCCACAACTCGATTCTATTTGAATTTGAATTATAATTCCTCATTTTTCTCCTTTATTTGTGGGTGGATTCGTAATTAATTTTTAGTTAATTAAAATAACTCTATTTTTATTTCAGGCACTCTCTTAGAATGCAAGTGTTTCTTAATGATTTTTAATTAACTAAATTATTTATCTATATTATCAATATCCAATAAAAATCTATGGACCTAAA
>APFE031469114.1:7494-34329 GCA_000404065.3 Pinus taeda | reverse complement strand
ACAATTGGGATCGAAAATCGCAATAAAGCCTCGGTAAAATTTTCCCAAAAAAGGGATTATTTAATGAATAAAGGCATCAAATCTAGAAAATATTGAACATGACTGGCATTTTTGTTCTCCAATAAAAATTAGCGGTGTAAAGCCATAAAAGTCTTTGATGGATCGAATCGATCGAAGCTCTTCAGCAAGTTTGACCGGACTTAGGGTTGGAAGGGATGATTCTTTTGTACATACAACATTTTACCCAATGTAATAGAAAATGATCTATCAATGGATATTATTTTCCCTTTTTACTGTTTCTCCTATTATGTCTAATTCCATCAATCACCTATCTTGTTGAAATACCCACAACTTTTTTTTCCCCAATTGAGATCTAGTCTAATGAATCTTGGATACTAATGGGTTGACAAAAAAACTGATATAAGTATCCATTAGCATATGAATAGGGAAAAAGGATGGGAATGGGACGTGGCCAAGTGGTAAGGCAGCAGGTTTTGATCATGTTATTTGGAGGTTCGAATCCTTCCGTCCCAGACTTTATTTTCCATTGGGTTCCTGTTTTCCCTTCCTTTTCTCTTCCTTTTCTTCTTTCGTAAAAGGTCCCATGGAATATTTTTTTTTCCTTTTTATCATAATTTCACCATACTTGTCAGAAGGGAATGTGATTACAGTAGGGAAGAGATAAAGGGATATATCTGTGGTGCAAAATGGTAATACGGATCAGTTTGAGATAAGGTTGAATTTATGAAATTAGCCCATTGGATGTATGCTTGTCCTACTCATATTGGAACTCTACTAGTAGCTAGTTCATTCAAAAATGTCCATGCCATTATACATGCTCCTCTAGGATATGATTATTTTAATGTAATGTGTTCTATGTTAGAATGGGAAAGAAATTTTATTCCTGCAACTCTTAGTATAGTATATCGTCATGTACTAGCACGTGGATCTCGAAAAGAGTTTTTTGTGGATCATATAATGTCGAAAAGAAAGGAGGAAGGTCCCAATCTGATAATAATTAAACACCTACTGTTACCTCTATTAATCTTGCGAAAGAGGATTTAAAAATACTTTGGATAGAGCATCCATAATCTCCTATTGCAACGTCATTTTTGCGAATGTGGATCAATATCAAGTGAATGAAATTTACGCAGCGGATAGAACTTTGGAATAGGTAGTTCAATATTATTTGGAGAAATCCCATACAATGGATCAATTCATAATAGATGCACCTTCTATAAATATAATTGGGATTCTTACTCTGGGTTTTCATAACTCGATGTGATATCGTGAGTTGAGCGTTTATTAAAAGATGCTCAATCATATTGCTATCCATTTAATTAACTTTTCCCTCTAGGTTATAATGCACAAACCACAATTAAATTTCATTTAGCGGGATTGGTTTTGAAGGGCCTCATTCATTATGACAACCCAAGTTCAAAACTCCCATGTTAGTGAGAAGGAGATACCTAAAATCTAACCACACTAGGGGTTGGTGTGGCCAAGGTTGGGTGTGATCCCTAGGTGATTTTGACGTTTTATGTGCCCATAAGTCGGGATTTCTTAGACCACATGCTAGTCTTGTGAATCATGAACATGCTAGCAAACAAAAAAAAATAATGGATAAACTATATGACAATTTTTATCATATTAAATAAAATATGTATGCTAAGGAAATCATCTTTTCCCTGCTTTAATCAATATTCTTTCAATTCACACTTGACATTCATAACCAATACCAAGGGTATCATGCTTATTCATGCTCTTCAATGGGTTGTCTTCCAAGAGTGTTTATGCATGCCCTTATAACATCCAACTTTCTTGGTGGGGGAAATGGTCTAAGATTTGATACTCTATTAACTTAACCTATGTTTCCCTTATTGATAGAATAATGGCCAAGGAGGAATAAGGATCTTGTGTTCCCCCTAAGTAAACCTTATGTGTGTTGAAGAATAAAGGGCACTGGTGTTTGTTAGGATTATTCACTTCTTGATAACAATTTGTGAAGCACTTTTACAATTATCTTAGCCGGATCTTCTTATTATTATTAGAGTGTGTGTTTCATCAAACTGCTACCAAAAACATAAAGATAAGAACACAAATGTTGGCTCTCTGCGAGGCCCAAAACCTCTCTCTCTTAGAGAGGAAAACACTTCGGTAAGTTTCTCGTGTTGAAGCTTCTTATTGATCAATGCCAAACACTAGACCCTTGACTAGGATTTCCTCCAAGCACAAGTCAAGTCCTTCCTCTATTCAACACTTTGTTCCCAGCACATAGACTTCCTACTTCCGGCACTTTGCTCCCTAGCACTTCATCCTCCTTCTTCGATTTTTGTCTAGAGATAGACCTTGCTTATGCGAGTTTCTTGATGAGATATGCTTCTTCTTTACTTAGATATGTTATTCACTTATGAAGACACCATTCCCTTGATCCAACGAGGTTCTTCTTGAGATAGGTCTGCAAACTCATGTAACTGAATAGTATCCCTAGTTTTGCAACGTGTGGTAGGAACCCTACATAATTAGGGTCCTTTTTCCTTTGCTAGAGAGAGAGACTCCTTCGCTAGGCTTGGGAGGTATTGTAGACTTAATTTCTCACCCAAACAATGATAATTCATGGAATGTTCTCTAGTTGTTGTTATGTCATAGGCTTTCCCTCCTTTTCTTCGCACGTGTGATTTTTTTATGGCCATAGAAGCAATCCTCTTCACTTCGGTCTTCTTCCTCCTTCCTTCGTTGTGCTAGAAGACCCTTAACCTCATCTTTTTTGTCACTTCTCCTTGGTTTATGTACTTCGCTGATTTCAGAGATGATTCGTTGAATTTTGAGGGAGTGGACAACCTCTATTTATAGAGGATTGTCCCTCCTTTAGGCTGACATCATGACTGTAGGCTGACTTGTCAATTTTCATCGTTTAACTTCTTTTTGGAGGACATTGTTGCATGGAGAGGACTTGCACTTGTCTTGGAGGTATTCCTTTGACCTTATACAATATTCTACATAGTGTAACATGCCCTCTAAGAGTCTTACATAAATACATTGACTTTTTGACTTCCTAGAAGCACTTAAACATGTGCTTGACCTACTTCAATGAGCAAGAAACTCATTGACAAGTATCATAAAAATAATTTATCTTTTATTGAATAAATACAAATGTCAAAAATACATTTATGAAGACCGAACTTAGTTACATTCCTTCAACACTCCCTCTTAAATAGGGAGGTATTCATACAACATTACAAGGTGTTTGACTATGTTTCAATCTTGAATAATTCACACAAGCGAAACCAGATTGGCAATCCATCTGTTATAGCATCATAGTAACCAACATTGTTTCCATAGAAAGACCTTGACTGACAGCTCTATCTCTCAATAGATCAGAGCACAATGTTGGTGAGACCAATGACTTATAGACACCTTATTCATTATCTCTCAAAGTACATACCCACCCGGGTGTTCACTGAGTATGACCTTCTAGGACTATTCTTATCTTGGGTTCCCATCCCTCAAAGAATATCGATCCTCTTACCTACTCTTATCTTGGAGTCCCTACACATCCTCAAAGAGTATCGGATGCCAGATGATTACCTAATCCTCCTATTCTTTCTTCCGAAGTGAAGACAACAATGTTGTGTCTATCACTTCCTCTCAATTGAGGAGACATGCCCAAGTATCCTCTGAAAAGGTACTTGTCCAAGTTCCATTGTAATTGGGAACTTGTTATAACTCCCTTTTAGCTAGGGACTTGTATTAGAAACTTCTTCTTTATGGGTCCTCCAGCTGCTTGATCTCCTTCGTTCCTTTGATGTCATGAAGTCTTTGTTCGAACTTCTTCTTGGTAGGGCACCATCCATCGATCACTTTCCTTCCTGATTTGTCATGTCATTTCTTCCTTTGTGGAAAGTGACCTTCTTATCATATATCAGGTTCTCTTGTCATATGTTTATTCCCTGTCATCTTGTCTATGCTTCATACTAACCTTCACATGGATGCTTCTTTGTACTTGCTTGTTCCCATGCTTTGATCTAGTAGCCCTTCATGACTTTATCCTGATATTGCTTCAACATTAAATGGTGCTTTTGCTAGATGGCTTCTTTATCATGACATCTTCGTAGAGTAGAATAGATTATCTGCACCTTTCATACCTCTAAGGCCTTCATAGGTATCAAGGTTCCTTTGATCTTTTCCTTTCTTAGTCAGAGTTGTCCTGCCTTTCTTTCAGGAGATGTCTTCAATGGATCTTTGTTAGATAGTGATTCTTTGTGATCATGGTGTTCTTCACATGCTTGATCTCTTTCTTCATTTTCTTCTTCATGGATAGATTTACCAACCACCTTATGCCCCTTGTGGGATCACTTCTTCATTGCTTGCTTTTAGGACTCGTCAACATTCCTTCTTCACTTGCTTCTTAGTCAACAATATTATACTCCTTTTGTGACTATTTCCTTTTGTTGACCTTAATTGCATTGTAGTACATGCCTTCGAGCATGTCATTTGTGAAAGAGATTATTTCCTTCTTGATCATGTTATAGAACTATTCTCGTGGCTCAATAATATACATATGATAACATGACTAAACTTTGATGCACACATACCTCATCTTGATTCTTCTTTGATCATCTTAGCTTCATTTGGTTGTCCTTGATATGTCCCTTCTTGCTCCATCTTAGCTTGCTTGCATATCATCCTTTACTTGAATCCCATGGATGGGATTCCCAATGAGACGTATGCTTTTGTTTATGGATCTTCTTTTGAATATTCCATCACAGGATCTCGAAGACCCTTACCTTGCAAATGTTTCTTTCCTTTTGATGATGGAAGTCTCCTAAGATTCTTAATCATGATCAATTTTCTTTCATTGTGGATGAGGTCCTATTCTAGGTATGCTTCTTCTACATGAATATCTTGAGCTATATCTACCATGCTCCTATATTCTAGAAGATATTTCTAACCATGCATTTTGTTCTATTAAAATTCTCCTTCTACATGAGTATTTTGAACTCTTTGTACATCATGCTTCTAGATTCTGGAAGATGTTTCTAGTCATGCAATTTTATTCTATTCCTACATGCTCTTATACTACTCAAAAATTTTAAAGAAGACCTTAAGTAAATAAGTAGACTTAGTCATAGTAGAGATCCGGAGGATCTTCCTTCTTTTGCTTATTTTCTTCTCCTTTCACCTCTTGAGTCATGTGAGCTTCTTCCCTTTTTCTTTTGTTGTTGTTGTCCTTCTTTAGTTTAGGACAATTCCTTTTGTAGTGTCCATATTATTAGCATCCATAGAATCTTATTTTGAACATATCTTTGTTGTTTGTTCTTTGTGGACCAAATTTGCCAAATTTTCCCACATCTTCCTTTTCTCTAAGTCTTGTTTCCTCTATCTTGCATAGAGATCACATTTCACTTAGTGGGGTGGCTTCCTTCTTTGCATATATGCTTGATGTGAAGTTGCCCCAATCCTCAAGTAGAGCATTGAGTACTACAATTGTCATTTCTCTGTCAAATATGACTTCCCCTAGCTGTTGAAGTTGATCCCTCATCTCAGAGATATACATGAAGTGGGGAGCTATTCCTTCCTTTAATATCTTCATATTGTACAACTCATTTTGAAGAGATATCACTTCTCTAGTTGTGCTTACCGAGAATAGCTCTACTATTTTATCATAGATTTCATTTGATGTTTCAAATTTGGAGACATAAGGAATGAGAGAGTCTTCGATGGATTATATTAGAATCTTTTGAGCCCTTGTCTCATCCTTATTGTACTTGGATAAGGATTGAGTTTGTTCCTTAGTAGGAATAGTAACATTCCCTTTGATGTGATCTAGGATTTCATTCTCCTTGAGAAGTAAATTAGTCCTCTTATTCCATGCAAGAAAGTTATTGGTACCTACCAATTTATTGCTTTCCTTGCAAAAAGACATTGATGTATATTGAGAAGGGGACATATAATTACTTGATAGATTTTGAGATGTAGTGGAATTGATTTCTCCTTGAAGACTTGATGACTTGCCTTCCTTAGATCTTGATGTTCTTCAAGTTGCTTTCTCCAAGTGAGCTTACTTCATGGTGAGATTTTCTCAATGACTTGTAGCTTGATGTAGGTCCTTCTTTGATCTGCTCTTCTTGTAGGCACCTTTGTGTAAGGCTCTTCTTCTTGCTTTGTAGTCTTTCTTGATGAAAGATAGATGGTAGACCTTATTTTCCTTTGATGTGATTGAGACTTCTTGGCTTGATGCTTCAACTTTTGGAGATGTCCTTCCTTTATGAGTGTTCTTGAGATGCCCTTTCCTTCATGTGTCACCTTAGCTCCGATACCATGTTGAAGAATAAAGGGCACTGGTGTTTGTTAGGATTCTTCACTTCTTGGTAGCAATTTGTGAAGCACTTTTACAATTATCTTAGTTGGATATTCTTCTTATTATTATAGTGTGTGTTTCATCAAACTGCTACCAAAAACATAAAGACAAAAACACAAATGTTGGCTCTCTATCTGGGCCAAAACCTCTCTCTCTCTTAGAGCGGAAAACACTTCGGTAAGTTTCTCTTATTGAAGCTTCTTATTGATCAATGCCAAACCATATACCCTTAACTAGTATGTCCTCCAAGCACAAGTAAAGTCCTTCCTCTATTCAACACTTTGTTCCCGACACATAGACTTCCTACATCCAACACTTTTTTCCCCAACACTTCGTCCTCCTTCTTCGATTTTTGTCTAGAGATAGACCTTGCTTATGTGAGTTTCTTGATGAGATATGCTTCTTATTTACTTAGAGATGATCTTCACTTATGAATACACCCTTCCCTTGATCCAACAAGGTTCTTCTTGAGATAGGTCTGCAAACTGATGTAATTGAACATCAACCCTAGTTTTGCCACGTATAGTAGGAAACCTAGAGATTTAGGGTCCTTTTTCCTTCGCTAGAGAGAGACTCCTTCTTCGCTAGGCTTGGGAGGCCTTGTAGACTTAATATCTCATCCAAACAATGATAATTCATGGATTGTTCTCTAACTGTTGTTATATCACATGCTTTCCCTCCTTTTCTTAGCATGTGTGACTGTTTCTAGCCCTAGAAACAATCCTCTTCACTTCGATCTTCTTCCTCCTTCCTTTGCTGCACTAGAAGACCCTTAACCTTGTCCTTTTTGTCACTTCTTCTTAGTTTATGTACTTCGATGATTTCCGAGATGATTCGTTGACTTTTGAGGGAGCGGACAACCTCTGTTTATAGATAATTGTCCCTCCTTTAGGCCGACTTGAGGCCGACATCATGATTATAGGCTGAATTGTCAATTTTCATTGTTTAACTTCTTTTTGGAGGATTTTGTTGCATGGAGAGGACTTGCACTTGCCTTGGAGGTGTTCCTTTGACCTTATACAATATTATAAATAGTGTAATATGCCATATAAGGGTCTTTCATAAATACATTGACTCTTTGACTTCCTAGAAGCACTTAAACATGTGCTTGACCTACTTCATTGAGCAACAAACTCATTGAAAAATATCATAAAAATAATTTATCTTTTCTTGAATAAATACAAATGTCAAAAATACATTTATGAAGACTGGACCTAGTTACATTTCCTTCAACAATGTGTAACCAAGTCCATGGCCTAGCCTCGTGGTAATGTGAATCCTCTAAGTAAAAGTGTCACTAGGTTTTCAACTTAAGTCACAAAAATGAGTGCTAGTAGGTGGAAATAGGAATGTTGTTCCTCCTCTCTTGATGGTACCCCACACACTTCCATAAAACCCCATTACCATATGTGGATTGGTCAACAAGCATATTCTTTGTGATACCACACACTACAATCAATGTATCAAATAGTTCCATAATCAAAGTCAAAACATAAAATTAATCACTTAATGTCTTATAATAATTTGGCTCAATATACAGTCCAATATAATGTCGACAAAATATCACATTAATATACACCTATGGTTTCACATCACACTAAAAAAACCATTAGTAGCATCTGCAAGTTAATGTGTCTAACATTTTCATTGCAAAGTGTCATCATCATATGAACCAAAAATGTTGTTTATCAATTGAGTTTCTCTTAGGTGGTTGGGATGAATGACTGTTATCCTCCCCACCTAGGTTCAGTTCTTGCAAGTGACATGTTGAGCTTATATTGAGTATATTGTTGTAATGCCTTCAAGCCTTGTCGTTGAACATGATTGAGCCCAGGTTGCCTGCTTACATGGAAACAAATGAATTGACAATGTCATTTATATCATATCAATGTATTTTAATCCATCCATGCTATCAAAAAAATATTTAAATGAACTCATTCCAAACCATCAATTAAAGAAAATTAGACAATCAAACGTTTGAGTTTCATCATCAAAGTATACTTCAATAAATCAATTATATAAACAAATGCCTTCAAAAAATAATATCTAGTCTCTCAAATAAGTAGAACAAGTGGGGCATTGCATACACCTCCCTTCATAAAAAAAAAATAAATTCTTAAAGTTCTAAAATAAATATGGAAATTGTAAACACATCTCAATTGCATCCTCTTAAGCAATTGATCCAAGTGGAAATTTGTGGCCATCCACCTTTTCCATTAAATCACCATGGTAAAAAATTGTTTTCTATTGTTTGTGGTTTCCAATCCCATGGTTTCAGTAAACCATGGTATCCACCAATGGAATTCAAGAAAAAACAAAATAAATTCTAATCATACAATTAAGTTTTACCACATAGAACTATTTGTTAGTTTTTACCATAGTGATTTATGGTATTCACCCATGGTCTTTGTAACTCGTGGTATTTAACCATGGTATTGGAAATATGATGAAAGTGAGGGACTCTAAGTGAAAATATAATGTAAATGATATAAATATGGGCCATACTATTTTAAAATTCATGAAAAGTTTTCTCACGATGTAGTCAACGATATTTTTACTATTCAATTAAAGAAAAAATTAAGCTCTTTTCATATGACTTTACTCCACATTATTAGTCCCTGCCAAGGAACGACTCTAGCAATCAATTTGCTCTTTGACTAAAAATAATTTATCTTTGAATTTTACAATATCCAAAGTCTAACATTAGAAATAAAAATAAAAATATGTTTAATGCACTTAAAAAACTATTTTTTAATAGGTAATTGGTTAAATAAATTGAACGTCTTATTGCAGGCTTAATAGCATGTGTAAACGATAATGGATTCATTATCAACATCCATCTCTCTGAGTTAAGAAGTTGTTAGTGTGCAAATGACATGTGTGTAACAGCCTTAGGCATGGGAATGCATCAGCTATAATCTCAGGATTTGAGACAGTTGGTGCGCTAACTGACATGGGTTATTGTTTGCATAGTTGCCAAATTTAATCTACATTTCAATGAACTAAAACAAAATTTTGACCAATTTCATTTATTTTCACCAATTTAGCTATTTGCCTAACATTCTTAATACAATTATCTTTCTTTTGTGTAGAGAAATTATCAATATCAATGAGATGTGCTTTGATCTAACTATTCATGATATGCAAGTCTCACTTCAGGGTTGTTTTGTTGTAGTTTGTCCATAGCAACCATAATCCTGATAAGATACAAGAGGAAAAATTTGGCGAAAGATGACAGACAACAAGACACGGTAAAGAAAGATCAGACATACTAAACTCCAATAGTTCAGGGTAGTCTATGAGGATTTCCAGCAGCAAAGAAATGAATAATCCCACAAAAAAATCATCTAGGATTGAGTGATGGGATGTGGAGGTTTCATTGAGGTATATAAGGGCATGCTAGAAGACAGGGTGGTCATAGCCATGAACATTGTTGTTATCACTGCTACAACACCCTCAAAATTTTTCCTATCTTCAGATTTTGGAGCCTCCTTATGACCATGCCATATTTAGTGTTAAGCCATTAAGGTCATGCTCGGTCATGTTTCCGAAGTGTTCAAGTTTTCCTTTAGGAATCCGAAGTATCAAACTATTTACGTTCACATGCCCAGCTCTTGATGTCTTCACAAGCACACTTCTTCCAAGCAGGAAAGATACCTCATATCAAATTGAGAGATGATGATTACGCAGTCCCTAGAGATAGTGACTACGCAACCCTTGCACACAATGAATGTGCAATCCTTGCTCATAGTCATTACGCAATCCTTTCTCACAGTGATTGCGGAGTCCCTAGTGATAGTGTAAGGGCATCATATGTAGATAGTGATTGCGCACTCCTTGTTGACAGTGATAGTGTACTTCTTCAAGTTAGTATTATCGCACCTCTTAGTGGCATTTAATTCACTCTTTGCTCCTAGTTTCCCCACATACACAAATCACACCATAAAATATAATTCTAATTGCATGTTTTATCTCCCTATGTAAGAAGTTCAATCCATAGCTCATTATCACATTCTACATTTGGAGCTTTGTGCATTCTTAGAGCATAAGGAGCATCCTTGGTTACAAATACGCCATCTCCCAAGTGAGTTCCTCAAATATCACTTTTTATTTCTTTTGCTCTTACATGTATCATTTTTTCTTGCTCTATCTTTTGCAAGTGTTGTGGTTGCTTGTGTTTTATTTAGTTTTTGCATGTGCCATTTTCACTCTTACATGTGTTGTTTTTGCTTGTTTTCTCATATCCTAAGAGCACCGTGGCACATATCCTAGAGGAAAATCTAGCGGGGACTTCATATTGGGGATACCCCTTGTGTTGGCAGACATCTAGAACCGTCAACAAATGGCACTAGAAGAAGGGCCAGATGACAAGCTAAGCCCATGAAGGACACAACCCTAGTGAAAATTCCATGTAATAAAAGTAAATAAAGGCAAAATAATAACCACGAATGACGGGACACTGATTCCAAGCTGAATGTTGGGCATGACATCCTAGGGGGTGTTCATTTGATTGTTTATGGCTAAGGAAATTGGCAAAGGCAATGATTAAGACTTTGGAAATGCAAAATGGAATTTTTGGCACATTTATTTATGAAAATAATGGAAATTAGGAGAAAAGGGAGGTGAAAGTTCACAAGTTGCACGTGATCAAGAAAATGAAGGAAAATAATGGAAAATGAATAAAATAGAGGTCTCATTCATAAAAAGGAATATAAGGATCAGTTGGTAACCTTTTGTCAGTTCAGTTTTGGAGCTCTCTTATTATTCTTTCTCTCTATCATACTCTTAGAGACTTAGAGTTTTCTTGGAGCACTCTTGGAGGATGTGGCATACTTGGATTTTTGGAGCAAGAAGGCAAAGGAAGAGAAGGAAAGCGCAAGAGGACATTGGGATCAACAACTACATGACATTTGCTTGTGGGTACCGAGTTGCATGTATGTTTCCTTCACTAGTTTGGGCTTGCATGACATATGCATGTGGATTTTTGGTTGTGGTCTGTCATTAGCATGGAGGATGACCAAGATTGACAGTGGATTTCCTAGCCTTGCCATTTCCTGGATAGGCATGGTGATTGTGGGTTTACTTTCATTGTGTTGTTTTGGTTGGTTCTCATGTTTCCTTGGCTTGAGTTGAGTTATTAGTCCTGAAAGCCCTGGTTGGAAAAACGCTCTGGAAGCCCTATAATAGCTTCGGTTAAGTTACTAGTCCTGGAAGCCCTATAATAGCTTGGGTTGAGTTACTAGTCTTGGAAGCCTTGGTTGGAAAAACGCTCTGGAAGCCCTTGGTGGGTTGAGTTACTAGTCTTGGAAGCCCTAGTTAGACAAATGCTATGGAAGCCTTGAATAAGTTGTGGGTTGAGTTATTAGTCCTGGAAGCCTTGGTCGGATAAAGGCTATGGAAGCCCTGGAAGGTTTGGATGGAGACCAATATGATAATGGTTGTGATGTCTGACCATGAGGTGGAATCATTATTTGATGGGTTGAGGTGGATGGCCTCTGGAAGCCTTGAATGAGTTTTGATTGATGTGTTCTATGAGATCCCACATTCATGCTTGGAATATGGCAAGGGGGTGAATGGATGAAGAGAGATTTGGCTCAGCCATTCTATGGTGGGGTGGAATGTGGAATTCCCATCTCGGGTTTGGATTTTGCATCATTAATGAAAGGTTATTTCTCCTTGTATTTATATGAGCATTTTGATGGAGTGTATGTGGTCTATATGGTTGTTCTTTCATGAGTATTTCTATCCCTATTATGATGGTTATGTATGTGTTTTATGACAACATCCATGTATGGTGTTCCTTATGTTTTTACTTATAGTTGAATGATTAATGTATCTATGACCTAATGGATGGAATGTCAGTTGATGCATTGAGGCATCAATGGTTCTTAGAGATTCTCAGCTAAGTATGAGACCTTAATGCTTAGAACTGTTAATTACACTTGTAGATTACACATTTTCAATATTTTTAATGAAATGCATGTCATGGTCAGTAGGGGTTGATCAGGTGTTCAAGTTTATGCTAAAAAATCAAAAGTGTCAGAATCTTGTTAAATTCATCTTCCGATCAAAGATCTCGTCATTTTGAATCCAACGGTGTGAACAACACTCAAATCCGAGATCGTATGCAGAAGTTAGAGCAAGTCAAAGTTCAAGTTTGACTTGTCTAAATGGTAGGATTGGGATGATTGTGGCAAGGTCTTCAACGAATGAGGAGGTGCCAAGTGCCAGGCTGCCATTGACCCCCACATTTCACAAATCGCAGTCACAGGCAGGAAGGTATTATGGAAATCGGCCCTCGGCAGGTTGGGTTGCGATTTGCGATAATTGCAATCACATATCACACCAAATCCCCATTGATATTTATGTTACTTCCGATTAACGTTGATTGCGATAAGCGATAAATTTCTGATTGTGATAGACTGCCTGGATGTAATACATTTATGTGTTTTAGTTTATATGCCATCGGTTCCGCCGATATCGCTGATTATGTTCCGCGTCGAATGCTGATTGTTATGAGCGATAAGTTTCTGGACATTAAACGTTATGAGCCACAATTTATACTCCCGTCGGGTCCATGATATCTCTATCGCAAAATTTCGCCGTGTCAACATGACATTCATCCCACCAAACCTCGTCGATTGTGATTTGCGATACAATCGACAAGTTATGGTCCAAGTGTGGCCAAATTCTCGTTCAGTTAGCGGATTTTGGAGCGAATTTGTAGGACTATGTCAGTTTTGGTGCAATTTGTGGAACAAATAGTGGGAGAACCAAGAGTAGTCATAACTTCTTCACTTATCCAAATTGGATGCAAATAGAGGCTAGATAGCCATTTTTAGCATTTTGAACTCATGGAGACAGGTTTCAGAGGCATTTGAGCATTATAAACACACTTTTTGTTGTAATATTGAGCATAATAGAGAGGCCCAAGCATTGGAAGTTGGACCAAGGAGATGTAGCCAAGGAGGGGTGAACTCCTAATCAAATATTTGTGTTTTTTATTGTATTTTGATGTTCTTTGTTGTTATTTTGTTGTTGTTCAACATATGTTTTATGTTAAATTGTTTATAGCATTTACATAAGAAACTCTCATTAATTAAGCAAACATGGTGAATCCTTAAGCACTTTATAAGCAAATGATAAACATCTTGGGTTTTATTCTGAACGGGGAATTAGCACAACATTACTAATTTGCTCCATTTCAGATCAAGTTGGTATCAGAGCACTGGTTTTTACTTATTAGATTTGCTTGTGCAAAGAAGGATTTAATTGTCTCAGTCTTGCCAAAGTCTTCTACACTAGTTCAACCTCAAGTTGTAGTTGAGTCTTCGGAGACCTTGTCTCATGAAGGAGAACCTACAAACATGACAGAAGATGAGAAGACCTTCATAAATGCTTTCTTTGATATGACAAAGATGGTGAAGGTCCTCTATGAAGAGAGGAATAGCAGATTGCAAGGAGAAAGTTCAAAACCTCCCAAAGGAGAAGGTTATTCAGGAGGAGGTAATGGGAATGGAGATAAGCCTCCACCCTCTCCATCATCTTCTTCATCTTTTTCTTCGCAATCATATTCATACTCTTCCACTAATGCTACCCTTACTCATACTCATCATCATTCTACAAAAGGAACTGATAAATCACCTTTTTCTAAAGCTTGATGTTAAATTCGAGTTGCCTATGTACAATGGAGAAGTTAATGCATAAAAGCTGGATAACTGGATTCATCAGTTGGAGGTGTTTTGTAGAATTCAGAACCTTTAAGAGGATGATATCAAAATTCAGTGGCTTCATTGAGAATGAAGGTTGCAACACTTGTATGGTGGGAATCAAAGACCCAAGAGGAGATTAAAAAACATGGTAAGATCTCTATTGCTTGGTCTGATTTCGTTGCTGCTATAAAAAGACAATTCTACTCTTTAGCCCATATGCAAAAAGCTATCATGAACTGGCAAAATTTCATATAGTTAAAAGGTCAAAATGTGCAAGAGTATACTCAAAAGTTTAGGAGAATAGCTCTTATGCTAGGAGTAGACTTGCAGTCACAAGATACTTTGCTGAAATATATAGGAGGTTTTCATAGCTATCTTTGACATACCATTCTTATGTTTAATCCCGCGAATCTTGATGAGTTTTGTGTTCAAGCTACACACCTCGAAGCAAGAGGGAAAAATTTACAAGAAGAAGGTAAGAAGAAGCCATTCCAGAGGGGTGGAAAAGGAATTTTTGTTTAAAGGAAAGCATAAGAAAAATGCTTCTATTAAGAAAGAAGGGGAGAAACCCATGTGCAAGAATTGTTCCAAAGAGGTCCATGATGAAGCGCATTGTTGGAAGCTTCATCCTGAGTTAAGACTAAAGAAATCTAACAATAAAGGGAAACAGAAGACAAATGTTGTTGTACAACAAGACTTGGGTTCTCACTTAGGTGATGAATCAAAGATTACAACCACAATCACTAAGGGAAAAGTCATGGTAAAAGAAAGCAAAAAGGAAGTCGTGGCAAGCATCAATGCAACAAATAACTCCAACAACGTTTCAAATGAGGAAAGCAGAATTGAGTTGTTCCATATCCGAGTTATTTCCAAACACACTAAGATTGATACGTTGTTTGACAATGGATCTTAGGCAAATTTAATTTTTACAGACTTGGTCAAGAAATTGAATCTCGAAACCGTGCCTCATCATAAACCGTATCCATTGGGTTGGATAAACAAGAATGAAAATCTTCAAGTCACACAGAAATGCGTTTTTCAGGTTTGCAATTACTACCAATTTTGTTGATGAAGTCGAATTAGATGTGATGCCACTGGATATTTTGGAATTGTGTTGGGAAGCCCATATCTGTATGATAGGAAAGTGATTTTCCATAGATTTGAGAACCAATATCATTTGTTCAAATACAGAGTGAATTATATTGTGAGAGCCCATTGTAGAAATCTTAATCTATCTTTAGTATGTGCATGGGTAAATGAAGTGACTGGTCAGTTCCAGCAAGAATCTCGTGCTCCTTATGATTAAGCAAAAGCATGACATGGACCATGAATCCTTTGCAGGTTGTGATGCGAAGTTGAAAGTTGAATTGGTTGATGTGGTCAATCAATATGGAGACATGTTTCAAGAACCAAAGGGATTGCTACCAAAAAGGGAAATTCAGCATGAAATTCAGCTACAGCAAGACGATCCACTCCCAGATATCGGTATGCATCGAATGTCAGTTCTGGAAAGTTTAGAAATTAAGAAACAAGTCCAGGAATTGTCAGATAAAGGTGTAATTCATCCCTCTACTTCGCCATGTGGTTCACCAATTGTTTTGTACCCAAGAAAGATGGAACTTGGTGCATGTGTGTAGATTATCGAGCTTTAAATAAAATTACCATAAATAATCGATACCCACTACCTAGAATAGATGATTTTCTAGATCAGTTGAAGAATGCAAAAGATTTCACTAAATTAGACTTGAGAAGTGGATATCATCAAGTTAGAATAGCTGAGGAGGATATTTGGAAGATTGCTTTTAAAACCAAACAAGGATTGTTTGTGTGCCTGGTTATGCCTTTCCGTCTTTGCAACGCTCCAGCTACATTCATGAGAGTTATGAATGATGTGTTAAGATCCTTTCTTGATGAGTTTGTAATTGTCTATTTAGATGATATTTTGATATTCAACAAATCACAAGAAGAGCATGTCAAGCATGTGAGGAAAGTGTTGGATGTCTTGAGGAAAGAACAATTATTTCTGAAGATGTCTAAATGTGAATTCGGGAAAACTTCCTTAGTGTATTTGGGCCACATAGTTGGAGGAGGTGAGTTGAAGATTGACCCCTCTAAAGTTTTGGTCATTGTGAATTGGCCAATACCCAAATCAGTCACAAAAGTAAGGAGTTTTTTGGGAGTAGCGTAGTATTGGAGAAAGTTCATTGCCAATTTCTCTTCAATAGCAGCTCCATTGCATATTTTGACCAACGTGAAGGTTGTCTTCCAATGGGGAGGCAAATAGCAAAAATCTTTCAATGCTCTAAAACAAAAGATCAGTATAGCCCTAGTTTTAGCATTACCAGATTTGAAACAACCATTTGAAATACAAACAAATGCAAGTGACTATGCCATGGGTGCAGTTCTTCTATAGCATGGTAAGCCCATTCCATTTCATTTTGAGATTTTGAATGGTGTTGTTATTAACTATCCTACATATGATAAAGAGCTTTACGCATTGGTGAAAAGTGTGAAGAAATGGAAGCATTACTTGATGGGAAAAGAAACCATTATTCACACCAATCATCAACCTTTGCAATATCTGCAATCTGAAACAAAATTGCAGCAATCAAGGCACTTTTGTTGGATGGGATTCTTACAACAATTCCACTTGGTAATTAGGTACAAGAAAGGTATTTTTAATAGAGTTGTTGATATGCTTTCTAGATCGGTTGTTAATGTAGCCATTTTACTCAAGAATAATTCTGTTTTGCGTGAAAGTTATGTTGAACAATACGTACATGATGTTGACTTTCAAGAAGTATAGTCAAACTCGAGTCAAGGCCACCAAGTTGAGGAATTAGACTACCATGTACATGATAATCTGTTGTATCATTTGGGAAAACTTTGTGTTCCATAGGGAAAGAGTAAATGTCACAAGGGAAGCGCACACTTCTCTTACTGCTGCACATTTCAGTGTAAGTAAAACAATGGCAAATCTTCAGAGGTATTTTTACTGGCCTCGTATGCTTTAAAGTGTGTCATGATTTATCAAAGGTTGTTCATTGTGTGCAGTCAGTAAGCCTAGTAATAAGAAACTAGGATTGTACACACCAATTCCAGTGCCTTCACGTCCATGGGAGAGTGTTTCAATGGATTTTGTAGGAGGTCTTCCTTTATCAAGAAAAGGTCATGATTATTTGGATGTAGTTGTGGATAGGTTCAACAAGATGTGCGTATTAATGCCTTGTAAAAAAACAAATTACAGCTGAACAAACAACTCAACTTTATTTCAAAATGTATGGGTTCATTTTGGATTACCTACTTCTATTGTAAGTGATCGTGATTCCTGATTTGTTGGGAATTTTTGGTCAAGTTTATGGAACTTGATGGACACCAAGTTGAGGAAAAGTACAACCTTCCATCCACAAACAGATGGTCAAACTGAAGTGGTTAACATGACAATTATTCATTTGCTAAGAGGATATTGCAACAAACATCCTAAGTTGTGGGATGAACAATTGCATTATATTCAACATGCTTACAATCAAGCAAAACACTCTTCTATTCTAACTTTTCCTTTTGAGGCATATCTTGGTTGTTTACCTAAATCGCCTTTGTATTTCATCTTTGAGAAAGATGTAGCTGTAGATGGACATAACGACATAGACAAAGCAAAGAAATTCATTAAGAAAATTCAATTGATTCACCAAACAATTCAAGAACAACTAGAAAAGAGTCAAGTCAAGTATAAGGCAAGGCATGATAAGCATCGTGTGGATCATTAGTTTTAAGTAGGTGATGAAGTTTGGCTATACATTAGCAAGGAAAGGCTTCAAGGTGAAGGTAAATAGTTGAAACCAATCCGTTATGGTCCATTTAAAATTATGGAAAAGATTGGTAATAATGTTGTCAAGCTTGATTTGCCTTCGTAGATGCAAATTTATTCCGTTGTTAATGTTGAAAATTTGAGACTGTATGAGCCTCCTTTGATTGAAGATCAAGGAGAAAGTGTATAGATTCCATAAATTGAAGATTTTTCTCCATAATTTCTTGATGAGCTTCAACAAGACACCATACTTACCAAAAGAACGAGGTCATCAAAGAGGGGAAATGTTGATTATCTTTGAGTGGGTCTCAAAGGTACAAATCCATCAAAGGTCAAATGGATTGAAGAGGGGAAGGTGAGGGAACAACACCCTCATCTGTTCAATAACTGAAAATAATCTTTTGGGGTCCAAAAGACTTCAAGTGGGGAGGAGTGATTAGGTGCTCAAGTTTATGCTAAAAAATCAAAGTGTTAGAATCTTGTTAACCTCATCTTCAGATCGAAGAGCTCGTCGTTCTGAATCCAACAGTGTGAACGACACTTAAATCCAATCTCGTATGCAGAAGTTAGAGCAAGTCAAAGTTCAAGTTTGACTTGTCTACATGGCAGGATTGGGATGATGTGGCAAGGTCTTCAGCGAATGAGGAGGTGCCAAGTGGCAGGCTGCCATTGACCCCCGCATTTTGAAAATTGAAGTCGTAGGCAAGAAGGTATTACGGAAACCGGCCCTTGACAAGTTGGGTTGCGATTTGCGATAATCACAATCGCATATTGCACCAAATCCCCGCTAATATTTATGCTACCACCGATTAACGCCGATTGCGATGAGAAATAAAGTTCTGATTGCGATAGACTACTAAAACACGATATGTTTATGTGTTTCAGTTTATATGCCGCCAATTCCACCGATTATGTTCCCATGTCGAATGTTGATTGCGATGAGCGATAAGTTCCTGGACGCGAAATGTTATGAGCCACAATTTATACTCCAGTCGGGTCCGCGGTATCACTGTAACAACATTCCATCGTGTTAACAAGACCTTCATCCCGCCAAGCCTCGTCGATTGCGATTTGCGATACAACCAACAGGTTATGGCCTGCAGCGCGGTGAAATTCTCACTTAATTAGTAGATTTTGGAGCGAATTTGTGGAACAAATAGTGGGAGAACTAAGAGAAGTCATAACTTCTTCAATTCTTATCCAAATTGGATGCAAAAAGAGGTTAGATAACCATTTTTAAGCATTCTAAACTCATGGAGACAGGTTTCAGAGGCATTTGAGCATTGTAAACACACTATTGTTGTACTTTTGAGCATAATAGAGAGGCTTAACCATTGGAAGCTGGACCAAGGAGACGTAGCCCAGGAGGGGTGAACTCCTCATCAAATATTTGTGTTGTGTGTTGTATTTTGATGTTCTTTGTTGTTGTTCAACATATGTTTTATGTTAAATTGTTTATAACATTGACATAAGAAACTCTGATGGGAATCAATTGATTAAGCAAACATGGTGAATCCTTAAGCACTTTATAAGCAAATGATAAGCATCTTGGGTTTTATTCTGAATGGGGAATTAGCACAACATTACTAATCTGCTCCATTTCAGATCAAGGGTCCAATCAAGGTTTTAAACAATTATATGCTTTGTTACTGTCATTGCCATGTTATTTTATTGATCTAAAGAGATGGTTCAATAATGGGTAGTGATCTGGGCTCTGGGCCTGAAAAGGTGGATAAAATCCCAGAGTCGCTGGCATAACATTGATAGTTTTGGTGTCTGGTCGCTGACAGGCAAGTCTGTGAGAGTGACTTTGGGTTGCTGGCCGCACTCATGCCTATAGCATGGGAGCGACTCAACCTTAAATTGTCCAAAAGCTCAGTGAGACCCCAAGGCAAGCTGTCTAACGTATTGGATTGGTTCCTGAGGGTTATGTAGCTGATGATTAATGTTTGTATGGTGTGTTTCCACCGGTTCCACTTCCTTAATGTGACTTAGGAGGTCAAAGCATGTCATAGTGGCCTCTTGTTGCATGCTCACCCCAATTGGCCGGTTGCTTGGGTAGATGTGGGAGGAGGGTGTTACAAGATTCATGTTCTACAAGCACGGTTTAATTGGTGCCCTACCTTAAACCATCACCAACAGAAGTCTTCGGTTTCTACTACCCATTTCATTAGGTTGTGGTCATCTTTAAACCATCATAAGGGAGTACTTCCATTTTGTAGAAGACTTCAACTTCTAGCTAGATTTCAAATTGTTTCAAGAATTACTTCGAGCTAAGTTCCAATGTTGGTGGTCAGTTTTAAACCACCACCGGCAAAAGACTTCGGCCTCTGCTACCTCGTTTGGTTTGTGGTATTCGTTAAACTACCATTTCAGAGAGCACATCCAACCATTGACTGCCATACACTTTTTGTACTTTAGCTCTCTTCTTGGACTTACACACACCCTTTTAGATTAAGGGGGGGAATGTTGGAAACATAATTCTTTGGGGTTATGTGAATTCAACACATTCAATTGAGTCAAAGGTGAAAAACCTCAAGGGAAGACCAACAATCATGAGAATCATTGGAAGATGAAAACCATTGTTCATTAAAATTTGCGTTTATGTGTAACATATATTTAATTGGCGACATCTCATACTTATCTTAATTTGTTGTCTAATGTTTGAATGCCCCATAGGTTTTTCAAGGTTTTGAACCTATTTAAACATTAAAAAATGCACATAGAATAGTGAAAAATAATGATCCAAGAATTATATCATTGAATTCAAATGATAAAATATGAGATAAAATAATTAGACTTTGCCATATTTTAAAAATCTTAAAATAACCATATACCTTTTGTTAAATTTTTTAATCAGTGCTATATTTTCTGGTGCTCGCACACTTAGACAAAATATTTCATATCTCACAAGACATCACTAAAATGTAAACATCATAAACAAGCAAAATAGGAGGTCACTTATTTTGTAAGGATACATGTATTTAACCCAATAGGGATTGTAATATAAAACCTCTTCCATAAAAATAGATTAACTCGAATATATTAAAATATAAAAGCTTCTTTTAGTTGTTTTTTTTTAATATAATAAAATTATTAACATCAAAGTGGTTGTATATAATTATATTAATCTTATTAATATCAATTGAATGGGTGTTTAGTTGTAAGATGAATTTAACCATCCAATTGAATGGTTGTTTGGTTGTATAATGAATTAAACCATAAAACCATAAATGTAAAAAAGAATTTCAAAATCTTGATTTGTGTTGTTTGAATTGGATTTTGATTACATATAGATTCAACGCCCTCGTGGAGCATTTCAATTATGAAAAATTCATCCTTCAAACTTATGATTTCAATAAATTTATGTCGAATTTTAAACACATTAATCAGAAAATTAAAAAAAATAACACTTAAAAGACTCCTATAATCTTTTCAAATTTGTATAAAAAATGATTTCAAATATATATTTATTTGTTTATTTAATGAATATATATATTATATTAAATTTATACTTTAAACCATATTTCAAAAAACAATTTATTTTATTGTTAACCTGATAATTTAAAAAAATTATTATTATTATTTAATTTTAAACTTTATTTATTTTAAATATGATTATTATGTACATATTCATTAATTTTTCCTAATAAAACCACCGTTCACCATACAATTAAAAATTCCTAAAAGGAAACAATGATTTTAAGGAGTGAAATTCGAAATATAACAATTCGATTTAACAGAAAGGGGGAGTGAAATTCGGAATATAACAATTCATTATAATTAATAGGCGAACTAGCAATATCAATTTGGCTTTTTTCTACTGTGGATGAAACCTTCGGTGAGTTCAGCAATTCGAAAGTTGTGTGGCGGGATTTTGGACTTGAAGCGGGTCATGGAAGTTCAGACGGAGAAGGAGACGCGAACTAGCCATATCAATTTCGCTTTTTTCTACTGAAACCTTCGACGAGTTCAGCAATTCGAAAGTTGTGAGGCGGGATTTTGGACTTGAAGCGGGTCATGGAAGTTCAGATGGAGAAGGAGACGGAGATTCATCTCCTTCGACATCGATTAAATTTGCAACACGACATGTGGATGTCTGACAAACTCCTACACGAACAGGTAAACGGAGGCCAGTAATTAATACTGTTTTTATTTTTCCCTTTGGGGGTGGTGATTCAGAAACATGTTTACAGGGAAGAGCCCAATTGCTATTGTTGATTGTTAGCAGAGTGAAAATATACATAAGGAGAGGGAATTGACACTGGCGTATGAAATTGCACGCCTCAATCTCATCCATGGCGTCCACCAGAACGAAGCGCTGCTCCACAAGGTCAAGCTAGGTTAGCCCAGAATCCAAGCTTTATTCCAAGGGCCGTTTTACAAAGAAAAAATATTGCCAGAAGTAAACTTTGAACTTATTATTTATCTGTTTTCATTCCATTAAAAAGATCTCTGAGGTCAGTTAATGTTGCAGTGCTTGTGAGCGTATCTTAAATTTCTTCCTCCAGGTAATCATCCTCTCTGTCTATCAGCTCCATGGGAGAGATGAGAGTCCATACAAAAATATTTATAGCCATATAGCCATTACATCAGTATTTCTCATCATCATGTCATTCCATTAAAACTCCATTGAACCTGCTAGAGAGACAACAACCATGCTACCCGCTACCCAAGATAACCCAATTACCTTACCTTGTTATGATAAATGTTATTTAGTTTACTTTACTTTGTTATTTGTAATGCAAATTGTTTTTGACTTTAATGCATTCTACCTTGTTCTAGAGTGCTGTGGCTAATATCTACGTGTAGCTCAAAAGCAACTAATGTTAGCAGAATAAACTAAGCGCGGCCAAATAAATTTCGAACATTATGTCAAATTAGTCAATTCTAGTCGGCTTAAATTACCCCTTCAATACTTTTTTTTTTTTTATTATTGATACCGGGGTTTAATGAAAACATTGTAGGTTACTTTGGTGCATGCTTTATTATGACTGTGGAGCTAATGGAATGACAAAAAAAAGTTCAGCAATGGGTAACAGCAAGAATGGAATTGGAAAGATTAGGAATTCTACAATTTTCTAGAAGAAAAAAATGATTTCCGTTATGTCGAGTACTGATAACTTATTGGAGTTTTAATGACATTGTAAGTTACTTTGGTGCGTGTTTTATTATCGTGGCGAAGGTAATGAAATGACCTAAAAATTCAGCTAGTAGTACAGTGAGAATGGAGTTGAAAGATTAGGACTTTTACAATTTTATTTTTAGAAAAAAAGGGTTTCTATTATGTTGAGCCCTTTGCCACAATGGTAAGAACTTGTGTTTACTCTTGGGAGGTTATAAGTTTGAACTAGGAGGGGGTAAGGTATGTATGCCTTTATAGAGTAAATGGTCAAATGCAATACAAGCTCGAGAGTCGAAACTCAATTGTTGAAACATTATCTAGTGTAGAATTTGGTCTTTGTCAATGACTTCTCTCCTTGTGATGTGCTGCTGCTTGCGAGTGAGCCTCCGTTGATCTCTGTTGGGCTCACCTGCCCATCTAGCTTGAGTATGCTCACGGTGGCCTCCCTATCCAACCTGATGCTACCCTTGACATCTTTGGCTCCCTCAACAACTTGCTCGACTTTTGTGAATGCTAGTGCAACCTCTTAGGCCCTCCCCTTTGATCTTCTTATCCTCTTCGACCTCTTTTCATTCCCCCTTTCCTCTTTGATCTTCTCTTCAATCCCCATTTCCTCTTCGACCTCCCATCCCTCCTCAACCCTTAGTGCAACCTTCTATCCTTCCCTTATCTCCTTTGCGAGTTCTACTAGCAATTTGATCACCCAACCATTGCAAATTTGTTGTTTTCACCCTCTTTTCTCCTCTTTGCCTCAATACCATTCTCCCCTTTGGTGTTTCCTCCATCTTTAATTAATCCCCTTCTAGTGGCTTTCTCTACTCTTTGCCTTATATCCTTAGACACCCTCTACTTGACCTCATTCATTTAACCATAACAACGACTTGATCGGAACTACTACACCGATTTGAATGGTCCCCCTTTATCTCTACTAGCGGGTTTAGGGGGCACAACAATGAAAATAACACCCTACAACAACTAGGTTACAATATCATGGTTTCTTTGCTGGAAAACATTGCTTTGGCTTTTGATCTTGTGTTGTGAGCAACACATATTAAACACTTGTTGGCATGAACGGAGAGGGAATGGAAGTGGGAAATGGATGGTTGCACTCAACAATTACAAATCTCACTAGTAGGGTTGTGGACTTGTAAATTGTAATCAATGAACGTTGATTTAAACAACTATTTACAAAGGTTAAAACACACAAAAACATTCAACTTTAAAATTTGCATAGGGATTCCTCCATGTTGTAAGTAGAAATTTCAAAGCGTAAGAACGAGTAGGAGGAAATGCGACCCTAGCAGGGTCTTTTTAAATTGGAAATAAAAATTCAATAGCAAACCTTAAGCTTATGGGTACAAGTTATCTAAAAGAAGGACAAGGTCTCCCCTCTTGTTGAAGTCAAAGAAATGATCGAAACTAAACTCAAAGAGGAATGCCTTTGGTAGTCATGCATTTGAACCTAGAAGTATGTGGACTTCCACCTTCAGACTTTCTGGTCTTGCTACAAGCAAGTATTGCTTTCCCTCATGACACCTTGCAATACGGAGGATATTGATGTTGAGCAAGTCTTGGTGGGAATGAACTTGACTCTTCTTCTCTATTTTAAAGCCCTTGTAAATCACTTGAGAGTCCTTTAGGTCAGGAGGTGGCTCTCTTCTCTCCCACACAGGGCCTTCTTGGATGCAAATTAGTAAGATCCCTAGTAGAGGAGCTTTGATGGTTTAGGGAATAGGTTGTAGTAGTTCGAAAAGAGGGAAAATGGGGAGTTATCCATGATGTTAAACTAGTGATTATAAGATTCTCTTCTTTTGGGTTGGTCTTGTCTGTGGCCATCTAAATGGTGTTGAAGAATGTAACTAGGTTCGGTCTTCCTAATTGTATTTGAGTCATAATGAAATGTACTTATGAAAAATAAATTATTATTATTATTATGACTTATTAAAGCATGGGTTTCATGCTTGGGTCATCATGTTTTAGGTCAAAGTTCCCTTTGAGGACTTCTAGGATTTATTCTGAGTCATTAGAGTCATTGTCCATTAAAAGAGACCACCCTTCTTGAGCTTTTGAATCATGTAAAAATAATTAATATTGAGTCAAATAGGCTATTTGTCCCCTTCACACCAAGTCGGCTTCAATCTAGGTAATTCGACTTCACAAGAAGCCTATATATACAAGTAGTTCGAATTCATTTGGAGCACTCTCTCTCTCACACACAAGTTCGATATCCAGAAGAAAGGGTTGGAAAAGTGCGAAGTAGGAAAAGAAGGCTAAAATGAGTGCGAAGTTAGAGAAGAAGGAAGAAAATGGCATTATGATAAAGGTGTTGTCCTTGATGGCAACTCACTCAGATGAAAGATCACAGTACGTCAGGTTAACAACAAAGAATTGCAGATCTGACTACATAGAATGAAGAAAGAGAGGTATAAGTAGGTTCACCTTGACCAAGTTGCGTATACACGCATATTAACAGAACAAAAGGAGCGTATAACGTACGCATGCACTTTCACAAAAGGAAAGGTGTGTATCCTTTGGAAAACTAAGCTTTTGGTCCGTGGTATTTGGCCCATGGTATTTTGATTCATGGTATTGGTCCAAGGTATCTGGTTCGAGGTATTGAATTTAGGTATTTAGTCCAAGGTATTGGTCCTAAGTGGTTTTGGTCCATGGTATTGAGAAAGGCCTAAAAACTATAAAAGGAGGAGAAGATCATAGGCCAAGGCGTGCAAGTATCGAATATCTGATGAAGTGTGAGATCTAGTATGCATGTTATTGGGTTATGGTGCATTGCGGGATCTGAACCAAGGATGAACCTAAGCGGATGATGAGGGACTAGATTTAATGATGGATTAGGATCTTAAGGCGTAAAATGAACTATCATTATGTGTTTTTGCTCATGTATATTCTAGGTTTGAATACTGATGCATATATTATTCTGTAAATGATATGATCTGGGTATAACTGTAGTCTGGAATAGCTGCAGATCTTTGAATTTATATTTGCAGATGTATACGCTGGTTGGCTTTGAGAAAAGCGCGTATACACGCAGGTTCGACACATGGAAGCAGCGTATACCTTATAAAATATGTTTTAGTTGCTTTTGTTTGCTGTTGCAGAGTTTTGGGTTCTGGCTTGGGTTTTGGTTAATGTATTCTGAATGATCAGATTGATGTGTTGTCAAAGTGATTGATTGATTCAATTGTGGTTGGTTCAAAAGGTGATTGGTTGATGCAGATATATTTGATGATTGAATTACTGTTATGATGTTGTTGATGGATCCAGTTTGAAAATTTATGAAACGTGGTCCCTGGAGGAAGAAAGAAGGTCATAGCCTTTTGTAAGTCGGCGCCTATGTACCAACAAACATATCGGTTAGTACAAGAGCTAGGGGGTTGTAGCTCCCTTCCAATAGTAGCTGGAAAACGAGAAAAGGTTGCAACCTGCTGTAGGTAGAAGCCTGCGTACTGGTATAAGTCTGCACCAGTACAAAATTGTAAACATAATTCTCTTACTATTAAAAGAAGACAGAGACGACAACAACAGGTGGTTTTTACCCACATTGGGTTTCCACCTTATATCTTGGTGTTCATGTGTGATGCTTATGCTTTATTCTGCTTTTACTGCACTGTCTAATTAATATCTGACATACTGGTTAAAGTTCATTACATGATAAATTGGGTAAATCAAAAGTTCTCTGCATATATGCTGGTTGCTTTAATAACAATCGCGTGTACACGTTGGTTGACTTAGCTAAAGTAGCGTATACAAATCTACCTGTGGAAATGAAAAATTATTGAGTTACTAATATTGAGTCACTCCCCCCCCCCCC
>APFE031469111.1:0-36526 GCA_000404065.3 Pinus taeda | reverse complement strand
CAAACGGAGATCGTATGCCAAAGTTACGACCCCGGGAAATTGATGTACCAATTTACCCAAAACGGGGCCCACAATTTGGCTTTTCATCTTCTAAGGGTCGGTTTTGGAATGTGAAGGGTTTTCCATTGTTTCTCAATAATAAATAGGCCTTCGAGCCTCATTGTAACACAAGTTCGGAACAGTTCAGAGACATGTAGCCGCACATCTCTTCTCAGAGATAAGCTACCATCGTCCTAGCTGGTTTATTTCCAATTCTGGTTGTAAGCATATTTCGGTATTTTCCATTAATGAAATGAAGTGTTATTTCCGCTGCATCTCTTTATTTATGGTTATCGCATCTCTGTATTTATGGTTATCTCTGTAATCTATTGCGTTCCTGTTTAAATCCGGATCAAGTATACTATATGTTTTTTTTGGATTTAATTATCTCGGAATAAGATGATCATCTGTTTCAAACCATTGATGACCTGTCCAATTTGAAATAACAATTGTTGGTAGTTTCATTAAATTGTACATCAATTTCATCCTTTCGTGTTGTTAATAATAAATCCAAAAAACAGGTGTCTATATAAGTCCAAAAAATAGGTGTCCATCAATTTCATCATTCCACCAATCGTTTGAATAATCCGCAATGTAAATAATAACTCCAAAAATAGGTGTCCATCAATTTCACCATTCATGCTCTTAATAATAACTTTGCCACTCCATCTCTGATTGTAAGGTGGCGGAATAATAGAATAACTCTCCCACTCTATCTGAATAACACGGCCACTCCATCTTGAGCATTTCAAATTTTCATTAAATATTTATTGTACTTATTATTCATTACCATTCCATCTATTATAATCAAAGGCTCCATGGATGCATGCATTTCTTTCTTAGCCCTTGGGTTGTTGGAACAACAGCCCTTAGCCATACCCTATCAAGACTACTCCAAACATAAAACTTAGCCTGCATTCTATCATACATGTGTTTTAGAACAACCGAGTCATATTTTCTGTTGCTTACATTTTCCAATAATGAAAAGAATCCCCAGTCTCCAATTCCTATTGGCCCTATGTTTTTAAATTCCTTTGTAAATGGATTCATTACAAAATAGTTGTGTGTTTGGGAGCATTCTGTTGGTAAGGATAAAACCACCATTGGTCCAACAATACACTCTACTTTGTATCTTGAATCTATGAATCGCAAATGAAATTGAGATATGTGGCCATTTTGATTAAGGTATTGAGTAGCAAAATAATTGTCTTCACTATTGAGGAAAGGAACGAAAAATCCAAATTGGTTAGTAGAGACATTCTTGCAACGTAACAAGAAAGAAGTGTTTTAAGAATTTCAAATGGAAGACAACTCCAAATAGCTGGATCCATGATCAAACAATGAAATCACCTAATAGTAAAAAATAAACACATTTGATATCAACAAAACATTTTAATGTTGAATAAAATTAAAAGTAACATACATACATAATTTACCATACACAATTTTCCATTTGGTTAAGGATAAAAAATGTTAATGGTTGTGTAAGAGTGAAATTTTAACTAATAAAAAATAGTTGGGAAACAACTTGTTTTTTTTTCTAGATTCAAGATCACATGGCTACTTGTTTTGTATAGTAGTGAATTTATTTTAGTTATATGTTTTAATTATATATGTAATGCGAATCATAATTAACTATTGTCAATTTTGATTAGGTGTAATAACCACCTAAATAAGGAGTAGTCTTTAAGGTGTAATAGCCACCTCAATAATTTCTGGTTGGTATTTGACAAAAACAAAATTGACTCAATCATAATGAATCCAAAAATATCAAATTAAAATTATATTATTAAATTTCTAAGACAACACATTCTTATATTAATTTTTTCCATATTTAGAATTAATCTAAAATCATTTTACTTATTTATTAATAAAACAATAGATTGTTAATATCATAAGATAATTCTTGTAATGGATTGCATTAATATCACAACTTAATCATTCTAGTGGACTACATTAATATCTACATGATTATTATTATGTGGTATATGGAAGTTAAATGAAATTAGGAAATTTAAATAATAAAAAATGTAGTCTCTTTTAAGTTTGTGAGATTTTTCAACATAATTTTATATATTTATAAAAAAATGTTATTTATTTGAATTTATTATTATTTATTAACATGGTCTTTCTTATTTAATAATGTAATTCTTAATCATATAGTAATCATAAAAAATCTAATTTAAATGTTTTTAACCATTAAGAAAATGTGTTTCTAAAATAATAAATTCTATATGTCTTCATTGTTTTAAAAAAATAATGATATATAGGTTGATCTTAATCTTAAAACTGAATTATTATTTTATTTTATGCATTTATAAATATTTCTAACGAGTTGTCTAAAACCTAGATGTTTAGGAATTTTTGGTTGGAATTTAAAATGGTTGTTTAAAATTTTTGGTTCTTTAAAATGGTTTTTTGAGTGCATACACTCTAATTGTGAAGAATTTACAACTCAAATTTACTTGTAATTCCAAACAATCTTTGCTAAATTATAAAAAACAGAAAATCTAACAACACATTAATTTAAACACATATTAAGTAAGGTATTTAAAGTTTATTTAAAAAAAATTGGAAAATATATTTTTTATTAATTAATCTATTTCTAACATATTTTTATTATACAATGATTTTTTTGTAACTATAATTTATGAAAGAAAAAAAAAAAAAGATTACACTAAGAAATATAATATAACTTTTTATGATATAATTTTATAAAATCCATATCTTATTTTGCTAGCATATTTAATATGTATGTAATATAATGAGAAGAGTTTTTTCATTATTCTCTTATATAATTATATAACTCTATTTCTTCCAAAAAAAGGTTAAAAAAAATGTTTAAACAATTCTCAATAACATATTAAATACATTTAATTATTTAAATTAATACATTCTAGCTAAGCATATATACATTATACAAATTCCTATAATATTAATAACAACCAATTACATTACCCATATTACACATATACATTATCCAAACTCCTATAATATTAATGACAACCAATTACATTTAAAACTCATATTTGTTTATTAGTCAATGAAATTTTTATTGAGCAATACACATGTAAATATTCATAATTATACCTCACACCCTTTTATTGAATCCAACAAAATTCCCTTAGTCAAGCAACTACACACACAAAAGATTTGACATTATCAATTAGCAGGACACTTGGATTTCTTTATCCACTTGATTATGCTCATGGGGTATATGGAGGTTAAATTAATAAATATTGGGAAATTTGAATAATAAAAAATATAGTCTCTTTTAAGTTTGTGAGATTTTTCAACATAATTTTATATATTTATAATTTTGTTTTAATTATTTGAATTTCTTAATATTTATTAAGATAGTGTTTCTTATTTAATAATATAGTGTTTAATCATACAATAATCATAATAAGTATAATTTAAATGTTCTTAACCATTAAGAAAATGTGTTTCTAAAACAATTAAGTATGTATGTCTTCATTGTTTAAAAAAAATAATGATATATAGGTTGATCTTAATCTTAAAACTGTATTATTATCTTTCTTTTATATATTTATAAATATTTGTAATGGGCTGTCTAAAACCTAGAAGTTTTGGAAGTTTTGGTTGGAATTGACACATTTTTGTTGAGGCAATCATAGTGAATCCAGAAATTTCCAAATTAAAATTATATTATTAAATTTCTAAAACAACACATTGTTATATATTCAATTTTTTCATATTTAAAATTAATCTAAAATCATTTTACTTATTTATTAATAAAACAATAGATTGTTATATCATAGGATAATCCTTGTAATTTACTATATTAATACCACAACTTAATCATTGTAATGGACTCCATTAATATCTAAATGATTATGATTAAGTGGTATATGGAGGTTAAATTAAAAAATATTAGGAATTTTAAATAATAAAAAATGCGTTTCTTCTCAAATACTTTCCTCGTTATCCAAAATTTCAACATCTTTTAGATAAGTATCTATTATTATTTATTTCAGTAGATATTCTGGGAAAAAAGTAAATACACCATTGAATTTGATATCTAATTATTTTTTATTATATATGTAAATAATGTTATTGTAGATTTTATTGAAATTCAATTGGATATTGAAGAATATTTAAAAATAAAATGTTCTCTATTAGATTGTAGAGTTGAAAAGTTATTTGTTTAAAATGTTCATGGTATATGCATCTATAAATCTATGTACCAAATTATAAACAATAGAAAATCTAACAACACACAAATTTAAACATATATGAAGTAAGGTGTTTAAAGTTTCTTTAAAAAAAATTGAAAATATTTTTTTTATTGAATTAATCTATTCTTATACATATTTTTACTATACAATGTCTTGTTGTACATTAATTAATTATGAAAAAAAAAACTACACTAAGAGATTTAATTAATCTTTTGTATAATATAATTTTTATTAAATCCTATCTATTAATACTAACATGTATGTATTAATTAAAGAAATTATTTTTTTCTCTTCTCTTAGTATAATTACTTATTCTATTTCTTTCAAAAAAATAAAAATAAAATGTTTAAACAATTTTCAATAACATATTAAATACATTTAATTATTTAAATTAATACATTGCAGCTAAACACATATACATTATACAAATTCCTATAATATTAATAAAAACCAATTACATTACCCATATCACACATATACATTATGCAAATTCCTATAATATAATAATTATACCTCACACCCTTTTATTGAATCCAACAAAATTTCCTTAGTCAATAAACCACACACACATAAGATTTGACATTATCAATTAGCGGAAACTTGGATTTCTTTATCCACTTATTATGATTATGGGGTATATGGAGGTTAAATTAATAAATATTGGGAAATTTGAATAATAAAAAATGTAGTATGTTTTAAGTTTGTAAGATTTTTCAACACAATTTTATATTTTATAATTTGATTTCTAATTTTATTAAGATAGTGTTCTTATTTAAATATAATTTTTTATCATACAACAATCCTTAATAATTATAATTAAATGTTCTTAACCATTAAGAAAATGTGTTTCCAAAAACAATTAAGTCTGTATGTCTTCATTGTTTTAAAAAATAATGATATATAGGTTGATCTTAATCTTAAAATTGTATTATTATCTTTATTTTATATATTTATAAATATTTTTAATGGGTTGTCTAAAACCTAGATGTTTTGGAAGTTTTGGTTGGAATTTGACAATTTTTTGTTGAGTCAATCATAGTGAATACAGAGACACCAACCTCCCTTGCCTACTGAAACCCCACAGTGCGCAGAGGCCCTAGCCAGCACTGCTCTCCGAAAATGCGCAAAGCATTCCAACAACACTGCACTTAGAAATTGCACAAAGATGTCCTATTGGGACCCCTCTCCCACAACAGTGCTTTGAGCCTCAAAACTGCATAGTGTTGTCCAAGTTGTCTTGTCAGTCTTGCATACATAAATTGCGTAGACAGACATCCCAGGGCGTCATCCTGACAGTAGCCCCTGTCTACTGAAACTGTGCAGACCTACCTCTTAGTGGCTACATGAAAATGTGACATGCCGAAATCGCTTCCAAGGATTTGAGGAGAAGGACCAAGGAACCGAGTAATGGAAAAGATCAGGACTGCATGCAAACTCCGTCAGATGCATGATCCTCTTAAGGGTAAGTATAGTAATTATAGAACATATTTCGAAGTACATCTCTTAGTTGAGTTTGTAGGACTGCTTGTCATTATCATATCATCCTGTCCTCAGCATTTGCACAAATGTGAAAAGTCACTTTACATCTTGCTTCTACACGTTGTGCTTCTTTTTCACTTATTTGACCAATTGTCGTCTTCGGCATGTTGATTGTTGTTTCATGCTTGTGACAATGTTCTGGTCATGCACAAGGTCTTCGCTTTCATGTGTACATGTTATGTTTGTTATGAAAGCATCTGTTGTGCTCACACACAAAGTCATATGCATTATCATGCAAGCATCGTCACGGTCATCTAAAGATCAATCACAAGTGCCATGCCTGTCGAATCGTACCATCGCTCAATCATGTTGATCATATATGTCTGGATGGTTTGAGTCATCTCGCTGTCAATTCATGTAAGTGTGTGGATGCAAGATTGTGTATGCACCTTTTCACCCGCTCACACACTTGGTCATTTTGCTGAAGTTCTGATTACTGGATCTCCCTATGATATTCAAACCTTCACCCCACCATCAACTCGATCAAATGTCACCCAAAACAATGTAGAAGCACCAAGCAATCCATTTCAAGCTGCAATTCCCGTGAGCTGATCAATCAACCCTCCCACTGGTCAACTAGAGAGTTTGACCCAGCAATCACTCAGGGATTAACTCCCCTAAAAAATTGTGTAGAGGTTGTAGACCATGCCTCCTTCATTGACTGATAAAATTGTGCAGACAGACTGGATAGACACCTAGTACCCGTCCCTGTCTCCCTTAGAAAATTGTGCAGTTTTCCTAGCTAACCCACCAATCAATTGGGCCACTTCTCACTCAGAAAACTACGGAGATTTCATGAGTAAGCTATTTACTACCCAATAATCCACTCGGCTTAGAAACTACACAAAGGTGATCAACAGGCCTGCCTCCTAGCATCAGTGCAATTTTTCTCGCTAGCAGTTCCCAGTAGCTTGTTGCTAGTTCTCTCCATGAATTGCGCAATTTTCCCTGCCAAGTTGTCGGCAGCCTATTGGCAATTCCCTCCAGGAATTGCGCAGTTTTTTTTGCCAATCTCCTGCTACTTGCTCCTTCCAGAAATTGCGCAGATTTTTTCTACCAACCTTCCTGCAGCCCGGATTGCTCTAAAAGATTGTGCAGATTTGTCCTCCAGCTGAGCAAGATCCCGTAGACAGTCACTGTCGATCCAGATTTCCCGTCACCATCTCCCAATGACTTCTGCATAATTTTCACTAGAAATACATAGATCCTCCATCCCAACTCGAAGCTTTCCTCACATAGTTTCGTAACCTTGTCCTCTCTCTCTCGGTCGCATGCATCCGAAATGATCATGCATCATGGTAGACTAGGAGGTTTACGGATTTGATGTCGTCTCGTAATGGGCGATTGCAGATATAGGTACACAAACAAACATGGCGTGATGACGGATGGGGTGAAAAAGGGGAGTACATGCAAGAGAGCCTGTTCGGGAATGGATGAACAAACGATGCATGCAAAGAGATGTGCTTGCGAATGGACGATCATGCAAAGATGTGTTCGTGAACGGACACATGGATGAACATGCAAATATGTGTTCGCAGACAGATGAACGGATGAGCATACACCTTTCGCAAATAGACGAACTTGTCAAGCATGCCAACATACAAGCAAGGAGCAACATGTGAATGCAACATCAAGTGAACCTAACGACCATCAAAGACTCTGCGCACCTTGCCATGTGGAGGTGAAGTTGTGACACACCATGAGGACACCCATCACCAAGCAACACTGTAGCTCGACATGCACACCAAAAGCAGCACGAATGTACCAACACAATCATGTCGAGTCTTGTCATGAGTCATGTCATCCACATCTCTACTGTGGGTCATACTGTTAATCAATGTAATGTAACATGGAAGTCCAAGAGTCCCACTTTTCATATTAAGGGTCATGTAAAGTTGAAAGGTCATGAAAGTCAAATAGTCATGAGGGAAGTCGAACAACCACAAGGGTAAGTTTCACCCTTGGCTATAAATACCCCCTCATTTGTACATGCAAAGGACTTTTCACCTCATCTCCTCGCACATAGCCTTGAGAGTCTGTAATCTTTCTTTGAGGAGTAAGTAGTGGCTACAATGCCCCACCCACAAGGTTAGTGATGTATGGTGTAACGATGTGTCTTGGAACTTTTGCTTAATTTAGAAGCTTGCTAACAGGCCAACATGTTTTCACACATGTGTTGTAACTGTTGTAAGACTGATATTGAACACTTGTAATGCATGTTTCTTTAACCTATGTTTAACACTTGAACTCATTCAATTGTTGTAATACATATATATTAATTAAAATTTGTTGTATGAGTTGTTAATATTGTCCTGCTGTTTTGGTTACCTCCCCGAACATCAGACAAACCTTTCACGTAAAATTGCTACAACAAGAAAGAAACATACATCCAATTGAATAAAATTCTAATCAATAGTGAGCACATAAGAAAGCAAGTAAGAAAAAATTAAAGAAAGTAACATATGAGGTACTCCATCCTCATGCTTTTATCTCATATAACTCCCTCTCAATCACTAGGTAAGTAATTGGTGATTATGGATCTGATGCATTTCAAATCACAGAAAAGGAGCACACAATGGCAATTTTCATCCACAACTAGACTCTCACCAACAAAATCCCCTAAAAATACAAGCATTTCACAGATTCCATGAGCATAAGAAAAATTGTAGTTGCACTCTCTAAACACTAAAACAAATTCACATTATATCCTACCTTCAGTATTCCATGCAATTGAATTCACTATAGGGCCTTCTTAATCAAAATGAAGATAACAATAAAAATGACCTATAATGTCAAACAAAAGAAAACTACAAGATGAAAAATAATTAAACAAAATAGGAGTCCCCAAGAGCTACAACAAACGAACTTTTACCTCCTAGAATACAATCTTTATAAATTAAAAGTGTTAATTACTTCAAAAATCTCTTAGACCAATAGAATTCCAATTTCACAATGCTAACAAATCGTATAATGAGCATGATCCAGGTGGATATTGGTGGCCACCTACCAAGTCCATCTGGACCCCCATCATTGTTTCTCTCAGCATTTTCAGTTTCCTTAATTGTAGCACAGCTTACTATTTTTAGTAGTTTTTCGGGTCCTGAACTTCCGGAGCCGTTTTGAGGCCCTAAACGACGCTTTTTGGGAAATATAGGGGCAACATGGGTCCATGGACCTATGTTTCCCTTCCCAAAGTGGTAGTTCTCGAATAGATCTTTCTAATGAGCTATCGTACGCGTCAAACAAAGATCATATGCCAAAGTTATGACCCCGGGAAATTGATGTACCAATTTACCCAAACGGGGCCCACAATTTGGCGTTTCATCTTCTAGGGTTACGTTTTGGGATGTGAAGGGTTTTTCATTGTTTATCAACAATAAATAGGCCTCCGAGCCTCATTGTAACACAGTTCAGAGGTATGTAGTCACCACATCTCTTCTCAGAGATAAGCTATCATCGCCCTAGCTGGTTTATTTCCATATCTGGTTGTAAGCATATTTTGGTATTTTCCATTAATGAAATGAAGCATTGTTTTCACTGCATCTTTGTGTATATGGTTATCTCTGTATTTTGTTGCGTTCCTGTTTAAATCCAGATCACTATCGGTTTAACCCAACACCACATTGTGACCCATTACATGGGACCATAGAGAAGAACTCGACGGAGGGTGAGAAGGCTAGGTCCCATCCCATGCCATATGGCTTTTCATGTGACCACAACATGGATATTTTTGCGCTCGGAAGAAGGTGCTACAAAGTGGGGGCCAACCCTGGGGTCTTATGCCTACCACAGGACCCCGTGCCAACATAAAGGGGGCTCTAATAGTTAAGGCAAGCCATTGGCATGACCCTCGAACCTGTGGCACCCCACATGACCATGTCTTGAGAATTAAGGGGCTTAACAGATAGGGACGGGTGTTAAGGCCTAGCCCTTAGCCCTGTGTGGCCCATGTGGCCTTGTTTTTCGGATTAAGGGCCTGAAGCTAAATTAATTGTCCAACATAATGCACCGACGTGTAGCGAAATTGTCGCTCTTTTAGAGAACTTCGAAGTAGATTTTTAGAACCGATAGACAAAAGGTCGAATTTGGCGGATGAATAATTATCAAGTTCATGGGAGAGCTTGAGAGCTCATATCTTTTTAATTTTTTGACCAAATTGAACTGGGTTTTGGATGTTCTAAATCCATTGGTAACCTTAATTTTTTTTATTTGAACACATCTACAAAGTCATTTTGCATGTTTGAGACTAAAGGTGTATTGATGAGTCAGGGTTTGTAAGTAATTACATAAGGTATTTGGGCATGGAGAAGACCTTGTAGGGGTATTCTCACTTATAGAAGTCTATTGCAGCAACTGTATCCAACAAGGTTTAGTTCAGGTTCAACTTATCTTACCATTATGTGCTTTAATGTGGCATTGAAGGGCTTACATGCTCATTTTAGTTCATTTTAGTTGAAGTATGTCAACTTTGTAGGAGATTGTATGAGTTGTTGTTGTTCGTGAGACTTCTTTGTAGGAGAACATTACCTTGGGGTAATAACCACATATTTACTTGCATAAAATGTTTATGTACTTCATTTGATATTGAGTATATGAGTAGTTTAGTCATATTCATAGGCTCGGAGATGTACCCCAATAGGGGTGAAATCTGTCAACAAACCTTTTGTTTTTCTCTTAATTATGCCTACATGGATTATGTGCAGTTATGTTCACTATGTTAAGTTACATATGAAGAGTAATTCATGATTGAAAGAGACATTGGAAAAAAAATTTGTTTCAAGACCCATTTTTAACCTTACAAAGCATTGACACGGTCCTAATTTTGTTTTATTTGATTTTGGAAAAGATGAAGAATTCACCTAATCCAATTTCAAATCAGTGCTCCCCCTCCATATTCTATCTGGTGTTTTTCCCTTCATTGGTGCTCCCATCTTTGATGTGTTTGGGTTTTAGTCGATTTCCTTCTTCGTTCCCATCTTGTGGTCTTTATTCTTTCAATTGATCCTTCTTTGCATCTTCCAACCACCCTTCTTTTGGGAATAAATCAACCTCTCATCCCACCATGCCACATCAGCGTGCATGCAATATGCATGGTGTGACCTCTTGTGGGGAAGGGAGCTCCCATGCCCACACTTGAGCCCACTTCACTACCAAACTCTTCCACCTCCATACCGCTATGGATATACATGAGGAAATGTGACAAGAAGTGAATGAAGTCATTGTAGATAAATATGACTTTATGGATGCCGAGATATTGCCTTCTTTCACCAACTAGGTACCATACACTTGACATACCAAAGGTAGAAAGAATTAATACCTCTACACTATCAAATTATACTGGCATTTCAAAGCCCTATTAAGCAAAGTCCTCTTGGAGACGAATGGAGCTGAACTTGAAATTCTTCCACAACTAGATGATTTGTAGGCAGAACACAAAGACATGGTGCATCGTATTGCCAAGATTGAAGTTATTCTAGCTTGTGGCAAAGATCCATCCAAACATAACAACAAACCCTAAAGATGTCTCTATGTCTTCTTGATATTCTTTAATAGTTCCTAATTTGGCATTTCATTACTATCAATTTACTTTTAGCAAACTTTTAAATTATAAGAAAGTAAATCCATTTTGGTCATGTATGAAGCACCATAGATTATGGTACAACTTGTTTTATAAGCTAAATATACTCTAGACTATTTGCATATTAAATTATTATCTGATATAATATTTATAATATGTAATATTTTAGACCAATTTTTTTTTTTATTTCACTATATTTGTAAATTTAGCGGGCAATTAATAAAACACTATCTAACTATAAAAAAATAAAACGAATAATAATCATCTCTATTTAAAATAAATTTATATTATCATCAAATACTCATTAATGATGAATATAATTAAACGCATAATAATATAATCATGCATATGTTTTATTTGATTATCAAGTTTATCTATTTTTTTAAAGATATGGAACATACAATGAAATCATTAGCTATAAACACAATAGTCATATTGTCATTGTAATTAAAGTTTATTTCGATTTATATTTAATGAGATATGATCATGGGACATTTAAAACGCAACCCTAATCGTGGTGGATTTTCATATTTTCTTGATAACTCGCTTTCAAAATATTATATTTTAATTTTCATGCGAATAGATTTATGAATTTAACAAGTCAATACGCTGTAGCCTACGTACACTTGGGATTGCATTAATTTGATTGTTTAATAAGTTGCAGTATAAATATTATCATGTAACCATTACATTCCTATAATTTTATTTATTTAATCTTCTTCGTTGACTGTGCAATACTTATCGAAATCAAAATGCAATACTCCATTTTATTTATTTAATCTTGAATTCAGGAGAAGTTTTCAAATACATGCTTGCATGAATTTGCATCCTAATAAATTATAATTTAATTATTTTATAAGCTATAATAACTAAATTAAAATAATATGATTTTTTTTGTAATTGTACGGAGAATTATATTAGATGAGATAAAATTATAATATTAAAAATTTAGCAAGATTTCAATTTTAATATAAATATGACTGAATATTATAAAATAAAAATATTTAAAATTAAATTTAAAAATTATTATATAAATATTTTTAATTTATATATCACAAATATATATTAAGAAAATGGAAATAAAGGGGAATTTTTATTATTATTTGGAATAATGGTAAATTATAAAATTATATTATATTATTATATGATTTAATTATATGGATTAAATCTAGTGATGTATTTTTAGAGAATTTGAAGAAAGGAAATAATTTTAAATTTTTAAATTCCAATATTAAAAGAAATATACTTTGATTACTTATAAGAGTAAGCATTTGCCTTATTTAGAGCATGATTAAAATTATGTGTTTAATGTATAAGAATAAAATGGAGGACAAGTGTCTCTCCAAAACTTATTGAAACTCAAGCCAAGGCCACTAACATCTCAAGGGATGACATAAAGATACCAAGTCTGGGCTAAATTAGTGAGGAATAACAAGAAGAAGTCATTTTGTTATTACATCTAAATTTGGAGAGACTATGTGGCGCAATAAATAATCAGAACAAAACAAATTAAGATATTATAAGGAAATACTCAACTCTAATCTCGAAAATTGCTATGTTTTGACTTAGTTCAAAATTACTAAAATAAAAACAATAAAAACTTGGTTTTGAATAATACCTAAGGCATTATGAAAATAATATTTATTTTTATTATTTATTTTTACTTTAAAAGATAAAAATATTTTTCTTAAATTCCCTATATATCTAATTGAGTACCATTTTAAAACTTTATCACAATATCAATTTTGATTGCTTTAAATCATTAAATTTATGATAATATAAATACCCTTTAATGTTTTTCAAACATATAAATAACTTTAAAAAAATATTAATAAATTTATTTTAAATTTTAACAAACCATCTTTTTCTCCATTAAACATTAATATTTTCATTATATTATTATATTTAAAAATACTTTACATTAAACCGACCTATTAATAAAATTTAATTTATTCTATATCTATGGATTTATTTCGTATAGACATTATTATTATATATGATTTTAATTAATGTCCATCATAATATAGATTTGATATAAACTAAACATTTTTATATTATTAGCATATACGAATGGGTTATTAAACACTGTCTTTATCATTGTTCAATGCCCCGGTGACTATGTTGTGAATCCAACACACGTAGAGAATTTTTCTATAACTTCAGAGTTATCTCAAGTATTCTTTTAATAGATTTAGGGAAAGTTTTGTTTTTCTCAATAAATTTTTTTTTATAAGGACAATAGTTTTGACAATGGCTTCTAGTTTATTAAGAAAAAGGTTAGACTTCTATTTGGGGAGCGAGAGAAATAAAATGGAAGTAAAATGGAGTTGTAATCTTCGTGCGTATTTCTTTACTTCCAATTAAGTTCCGAAACCAATGGTCAACTATTTTAAAGGAACTTAAATTAAATTAACAACAAATAAAACACAAATATTATAGTTTTAGGCTATTTATTTCTTAAAATAATTTTATGCAATAGTTTTTGACTTTAAGAAAGGTTGTGTATTATACAGAATTAAGGATAAGTTAATATAGTTTTCAAAAATAAAATTTTATACCATAGCTTTCGATATCAAAATTAAGGTCTAAAATATATAGAAAATAAAATATTTAATATATTAAATATAGAATATATAAAAATTTATTATATATTAATTTGTTAGAAATTAAAAAAAAAAAATTATAAAATTTATTTTTCATTTTTATTTAATAATATTAAAAAATATAAAATAATAATGAATAGGTTGGTTAAAAAACATTTCTAGTATTTGAAAATTTTTAGATAAAATTTTGAAAATAATTTAGTTCTTATTTTATAATCTAGATATTAAAATTGTTTTCTCCAAAATTTTGGTATCAATGATGATAATAATAATAATGTTCATTACCATAGTCTCTTTTCCTGAGGAAGTGTAAGGTAACACAAATATCAATTAAATATTAATAAAAGTAATAGGTACATGATGGATTTTAAGTAATTAATTTATAATTTTTATTTCTTTGTCTTATATAAAGATACATGTTTTTGGAATGATTGCAAGAACTTCAATCTCATTTTATTATACACATGACAATCAACCAAACATGCAAAATAATAAAAAGATTCTAAGTGCAAATTTGGTTGTTTTATGTTAATGCCATGTTCACACAAAATAAATCTAGTCAAATCCCTTTCCACAATTTTGGCTTGATTATTGTTCAATATCAAAATTGTTATATTAATTGCATGTATATGCTTTGATATTATTAACAAAAATGCCAACATAGGGGAAAACTCAAACATATTTTTTCCATAATCCCTGTTTCCAAAATAGAGTCAAAAGAACTATGTTCAATGGCTTTATGCCCAATAGAAACCCACTTCAACATAACAATAACATTCCCATGGAAATAATACTTGTAATATTTCAAATATGTAACTCAACACATGTTCCTTTATGTAAGATCAAAACACTCTATTGTAGACTTGGACTCACTAAACCAATTACTTTCTTGAAGACCAAACCAAATAGCACAAGATAATGAAATTGATTTCTCTCGCAATGATTATGGATCAACTTCAACTCAAACTTTATCAAATATTTACTTCCCATAATGGTTGTGTAGGTTTCTAGGGACTTATAGTTAAATGAAGTATGGTGTTCCAAATTAATGATAAGTGTTGTGGCTACTACTAGTTTTAGCCTAGCATTAGCATACCCACCACCTTAACTAGCTCCAAATTAATCAGACACCCCCAATTCAATATATTACACCTTGCCTCTTTTCACATACAAGACAAATAATGAGAATGTTAACGTTTACTTAGAAGCATGTATTGTCTTTTCAATAAACTCATTAATAGGGCATATTCATTTATAACCCAAAAATAACATAATTTGTTAGTTGTTGATTTCTCTACTCAATGCAACATAAGGGGAAGGGAATGTGTGTGATAGGAATTGGATAATTATATTATTTTTCATTTATCTAGATGTTTTTAAAATGCAAAAAATTGGAAAATCCAAGTTGCAAAATCATTTTGATAGTGATCCTAATTTAATTCTATATTCTATACATTGATACCTTTCCAAAAACACAATACATATGTAAAATAATTTAAATCAATATAATATATGAAATATAAATATAAATATATCCTGAAGTGGCCACCATTGGACATGTTCATCATGTTAATTTGGTTTGTCTATTGGAGTATTGTTTTGAAAGCTTTATTAGGGCCCTGATATATGAGTACATGCCCAATGGATCCCTCGACAGATTTATATTCACCACAAATGAAAAGTTGCAAGGGTAAGGGCAACTCTTAAGCTGGGAATAGTTGCACTCAATTGCTTTGGGTGCCGGTCGTGGAATTGCATATTTACACAAAGATTGGGACAAGCACATCATACATTTCGACATCAAACCTCACAATATATTGCTTGATGCCGACTTCACACCAAAAGTTTCTGATTTCTGGCTAGCAAAACTTTGCAGGAAGGGAGATGACCATATCTCTATGACGGCTACTAGAGGGACTCCGAGATATGTTGCGATGGAGTTGTGTTGCGGCGATCTGGGTCACGTTACTAATAAATCAGATGTCTATAGTTTCGGAATGCTTTTGCTGGAAATGGTTGGGGGCAGAAAAAACATCAATTTTAAGGTCACAATATCATAATAAAATATGTTATTTTAAAAGATTAAAGGAATGAATGGCTTTTTTAATAATTTTCCAGCTAGGACATTTCCTTACAGTTTTCGCTATGTCCACCGAATCCTGTAATGTGTAATTTTTTAAAACAACATTCTATGTTTTTCCTTCTCAAATGATCTTTGCCATGCTTTGTAGTTATTTAATCTAAATATGAAGTTAGCCTGCAATGGGTAAAATAGTTTTACAAGTATTTTTTCTGGTTGAATCTAATGTTTTTGGAAGCTTTTGTTGTTATTTATTTTAATCAGAAGTAATTTATTGTTATTTAATCCCAGAATAGTGATCAACTTTAAAAATATATAAATTCTGCTGATTTATTGTTGTATTGGTTTAGGTTTTTTTAAGTTTCATGAAATAGCTTTGTAATTATTGTGATTATTATGGAATTAGAATAGGGATAATTTTGTAAATTAAGATATGTTATACCTTTAAAATATTTGGTGTGTTGATGAATAAATAGCTAAGTAAATTTGCACTAAAGAAGATGTAGATATATAGCATAGATTTATTATTTTATGAATATTGGTACATCGGAATTTAAGGGAAAGAAAAAAGAAGCGATTTAAAGAATTATCATAGTTTTCTTTTGGAGGTTAAGAATACAATGAATAACTATGAAAATCATCTGAATTTTGGTGGTTCATTGTACCATTGCCTGAGCTCTTTCATTTCTAGACCCTTAAAGTGCTAGTATGGTGATTTTTGTGGTTATTATGGAACTAAAATAGGAAATAGATTTATAATTGGAAATTATGCCACCAGCTTAAATGTTAGTTCCACTTATGAATAAATATCTTGGTAAACCAAGACTAATGTATATTCAAATATATAACAACATTTTATTATCTTAAATCTATTGAAACTTAAGGAAAACTAAAAATATATTATTTAAAAGAATTTTTCCTCTTTTCATGGCTAGTGTGGATTTTCAAAAAAAAAAAAAAACTAAATGAAAAATTTCAATTAGGATTTACATAATATGATTTGTCAACATTGTTTATTTGTGAAACGTTCTTAACAATGTATATTACATATGTTACACGAAGAGATGGAGAAGGAAGTTGGAAAAACAAATCTTAAAGGTGAAGTGAAGTGCATTCACTATTCAAGCAACGTCACCATGGGCCTAACCTCCACATATCATATGGGCTAGTTGAAATAGTGCTTGAACACATGACAAGCTTTCTTCACGCATAAAAAAAATATTTAATAGCCAAAAAGAGTGAAGTTTTCCTAGACATGTGAATCATCTTCTTTACCCATGATGAACGTAGAGGAAGGTATTCTAGTCCCAAGGATTACCTAAACAACTAAAGATGCATGTGTGCATGGTTCACCTCCTATAAAGAAAAAAACAAATGGGGATCCAACTTAATGCCATTGTGTGGTATGTAATGCCTAACATTCAAATTATTTAGTGAGATAATGTAGTATCTAGGATACATGGCTATTGAATTCTTATTCATATATAGAGAACAACACTATAGCAAGAAGCATAATCAAGGACTATGACGTGAGCGTTATGCCTATTTGGGGTTCTTAAAAAAACCTATACATCATTTAGGATTGGAAAGTAACAGAAAACACATGATAGGAAGTCGAGAGGATCCCTCATTACCCCTTAAACATGGTTGTTTAAATGAAAACCATAACTCATTTCCCTAACTAAACGACATATTGGTAGGAGATAGATAAAGAGTCAACTAAATGAGGCATATTATGCCTATATAACTTACCTACCTTAGAAAGAATGTTTAAAGGAATTAAAGGAAATATAGGTAGATCAATGTGCATGACAATCATGAACACAATTCTCGTTATGTTTAAATCATGCCAAAAAGGAAAACAAAATTGCACACAAACTGAGTGAGACATCGAACGAAATTATCAGTTAAAGACCTGGAATGATCATGAAAAGTTTATAATATCTTGTTAAGTGAAATAAAAATATTCTTTCTAGAGTGGCCTATCCTATCTCCTTATCTAGAAATAAAAACCAAGAAGGATTGACAATTGCTACAAAATCCTTGAAGTGATAGAGTATTTGAAAATCATCCCTCACATTCACCTCTGAAGCGAAAGGGAGATATGGTACATGCTTCTGAATAGCTATCAAAATGATAAGGATATAGATAGCATGAAGAAGCCACCTCCCCTTTTCATATATATTCCTTTCTTTTCTACCTTTTTTTGGGAAACATGCACTAGAGAGAAGTTAAGTGTAGAGATCTAAATCTCCCACTTTGTTGTTGAGGTTAGGTTTCTCTAGCTTGGAAGGAAAGAAAGACTTGGTAGTAATATTAGAGAGAGAACATTAAACATGAGACCAAAAATCTCACATTTGAGTTAGTTGAAGATGAATCAATATTTATTTCCTCATTTCAAATCCTTTTAGTAACTCTTTTATCTTAGGTTCTTTCTTGATCAACTAACTAGGAAAAGCTTTGACCACTAAAGAGATTTGGATAGAAATACCTTCTCATTGGCTTTCCTAACAATGCTAAAAGGATTCCTCTCTCTCCCATATTTCCTGCCAATAGCCATCCTCTTATTCCTCCACTTGTAGATACCTACTTTTGTGGGTAGATACTTCTCCCATATGAATGATATATGTGTTCCACAAAGGGGATAAACTAATACAACTAAAGGCCCTCATGCCTCTTTATTTTCAAGTGTTTATGGGTTATTCTCTCCTCATGGAGGGATGGAATTCTATGGGTTCCTCTTCACCTCTTCCTATTTCATGTCAAACCAACTAAGAGGACTTAGTTTCACTTTTAAACAAACTTATCAACTAGCTTCCTTGATATTTCTTTATCTATTAGACCAGTAACTAAGGATGGCATGCTTGTAACTAAAATAAATTAAGAGATAAATTTTAAATGGATTCTAACCAGAGGGCTTTATTTTCTTAAATTTCATTGATTCCCTTCTTTACACCCTCCCATAATGAATGTTTCATGGCTAGGGAGAATGTCATGCCTATCGAGTAAGGTACATCCATGTTCTTTCTTTCCATCTTTTATATTGGACCTACAACATTTCTTCCCCTACCTCAATTGATAAGGTGCTTCTTAGCTAGCTATCACATGAAAAAGCATTATAAAGTTTACCAAAGCATATAGTCTTTTAATAACACTTATCTTTTGAGTGTTATGGTTGGGAAAGGTAAGAAAAGAAACATCCATGGAAAGACTCGACAAAGAATGTGCACATCAAATTTCTTACCATGAAAAATAAAATGGAAACTTTTCAAAAAGAAATTTCATTTTAGATATAGTTGAATATTAATGAAATATAAAATTGAAAATTTGATTTAAGATGTAAATTTTATTGTTTTCTTTTATATAGCAGATTCAAAGAGATTTGGTCTTTCTTTAATGCTTAAAAGTGAATGTTCTTTACTTTTCTTTTCAAATAATACACTTCTGCAATTTAATCAAGTGATCCATCTCCGTTTTTTTTTTTACATTGTAATAATCTAGGGAGCACCCATTTTTGCATTTTCATGCCAAAAAAAAAAGTATTTGAAGATTCGCCTCCTAGAATGCTTAGATTCTATGCACACAATCACTTTCTTAATTATAGAGTCTCTAGTGTTATTAGTCCCTACCTACGGCATAGCAGGGACTATATCGTTTGCAACAACGTTCACTGCCTATTAATTCAAGTTGACCAGAGCATTTAAATGATGTTTTTGGCTTTTAATCAAACTTTTATTTTCGAGCTTTGATGTTTTTTAGCTTTTATCCAAACTTTTCTATTGGAGGTCTTATTGCCGGGTTGTTGAATATGCAAGGACTAACAAAAGTTTTAACCAAAGTCTGGATTTACTTGCTATTTGGCTCTTTGTGAATTTTAAGCAAAGTTTTGTTCCCACCGCAAAGCTAGCCACTTGCCAGCCACCTGCCATCTCTGGTTGCCACCGCAAAGCCAACAACTCTAGCCACTTGCCACCACAAAGACTTTGATTTTGTATCTGTAGCGGTTATGTTGGTATGTGCCTGTACAGACATGCAATAATCAAAGAGAGCTCATTGTTACTAACATGTAGTAATGAAAGAGAGCTCATCGTTGCAAGTGTGCTCTACATCTCCAACTCCAGCTCCAGGATCCCGATTAAGTATGAAGCCCTTGTTTCAGAAGCATGCAACGACCCGAGAATTGGCAAGAAATTGAAACTGCTTGATGCACCTCCATTGTTGGGCCAAAATCAGCATTAAGTTATATTCTAATCCGCTTTAACCAAAATAATTGCAAAAATACAGTTAATAGTTCATTAAAACGTTTCTCTCAAGCTTGTATGGTGTATGCTTACTCTTTCTCGACAACCCCACTGCAACGACTTGAGAATCGGCAAGAAATTGAAACTCCTGATGCACATGCAGAACAAAATGCTAGAAATTGTGAACCACACACTGGCAAACACACGCGCAGTCAGGGAAAGTATGTTGTGTAGGCAAGCCATTATGCTGTTCTTGTAGCATATTGATTAAGTAAATGCAAAAGAATTCTATTTGAAAGGAAATTATGAATGCTATTTGAAAGGGAATTATGCTTATAATACCTTTACCTGGCATAAAATCACATACAAAAAACTGCACTGGCTTTCCTGTCTTGATTCTTGACCACTCTTTCTGAAAAATTGAGACATTTGATTCTGATATATTGATCACTCTTTCTCGATAGCCCCAGCTTCATCTGCGACCTCAATCACTGTGGATGGAACTCTGCCTTGGAAAGCTTAAGCATGGGTATCCCCATGATCACTTGGCCCATGTTCGCAGATCAGCCATATAACTCAAAGCTTCTGGAAGAACACATGGGGGTAGCCATACGGATATGTGAGGGAATGAACAGTGTGCCAGATCAAGAGGAAGTGAGAAGGGCAGTTACCATGCTTTTGGCGGAGGAAGAAGGCAAAACTATGCGAAGGAAAGCTCAAGAATTGAGAAAGCATGCTAAAATGGCTGTGAACAAAGAGGGGTCTTCATTCAGTGACTTGTAGGCTTTTGTTCGAGACATGTAACAGCTGCACCAGGATTGCGTTGCGATGGATTCTGAAGGATTTTGAAGGGAAATGTGCATTCTGCAGCTCTAGTAAAATGATCTCCTTGGGATTTTAGTGTATCTTTTTATCCACTGGGAGAGATTGTTGGACTCCCCAGAAGCTGATTAATTTAAATGTAAGTCTACTAAATTATTTTTGTTTACTCAGCCTGAGGGTTAGTTTAATGGGTTTAGTTTGTGTTTTTTAAGCCAAAAACAACTATCCTTTTTTACGAAAACAAAAGATGGTTACATGTGCAAAGATCTGAAAGATTCAGTCCTAAGTACTAACTAGCATACAAAAACAAGAAATATAGTGCCCTAAAATAAATTGCATAGAAATGTGTATATGCAAAGAAAACAGAGCATGTCAATGTCAAAGAATCCACCATAATTTCAGGGGATTTCCCAACCATTTTCTATTTAAGTAAGGCCATAGAGAGGCATCCAAGTACAAAAGACAATGAGCAGTGTAACAATGCATATACACCTATGTCCAAGAATCCACCAGCCCACTAGGAGGTAGGGTACCTTTCTGTCCTAAATAAGTGATAGCGAGTGAACTAAATAGCATACAAAATAAAAAAATACAGTGCCCCAAAATAAACTTTATAGGAATGTCTATTTGCAAAAAATACAGAGCATGCGAATGACAAAGAATCCACCATACTGCGAGGGGAGTTTCCAACATTTGTCCATCCAGCAAGAAATTGAAACTCCCTGGGCCTCTCTTATAGTCTATGGCAAAGAAATTTGCTTTACGCAATAGGATTGACACCAACCACAGCACCCTGTCTATTTAAAAAGTTCATTGATGGGCATATGAGCATCCATTTTTGTGTTGTCTATCATTGGGGCATATTAGAACCCATCTACACCAAACCCTCTGTGTCTCCCATCTCGGCATATCAGAACCCATCTGCACCAGGCCCTCTGTGTCTCTGTTCCTCTTGCATAAACATATTTAACTCAGAACCAAGAAATTTCAATATTTTCCAATAACTTGCAGAGGGTTACTGTACTCTAGTCGATATCATGAAGGCCTTAATCCTTGTGGGAAGTTTTGGAACAAGGCTACACCCGCTTACTCTGAGCCTTCCCAAGCCTCTCATGGCTTTCACCAAGTTCTTGCATCATTTTGGTACGTCGCCTAACAGTTTTACTGTCCAGATCTTTGGTGCGGGAAATTACACAAGTCTTTGGTGCAGGCAATTACATAGGTTGATGTGCCTAAACCTTGCTCCCTACCATGCTTGTACGAGCAACTTGGTAAAATGAGTTGCATGCAACTTTCTTTCCAACTATCGTCGAAATAGAAATATGAATGGCATGGCATTCAAAGAAACCAGCTGTTATGTTTACACTCTTCAACACCGGATTGATTATCTCTATTTTTAATAACTTAACCAAACTTATATTCAAATCCCCGAAATTTTTAAAATGTTATTCATAGCCATCCAAAATAATATATTTATATATACAAATAAATTCCCAAAATAAAACTTATATATATATATATATAACGATGCATTTAATAGTGCTCTGGAAGTTACCTCTACGAACAATGCCCCTGTAAACTTATGTTAGCAATCCTTCCAGAAGTGCAGACAAGTCGTATAACTAAATTTCTTTTGGAAATTCTCTTGTCGGAACTATTGTTGAATCTGAGAATGACAGTGGCATTTCAATTAATGAAAAAGAGACAACAATGCTATATAAGCTAAGCAGTATGGTTGGGTAGTCAAAGATAAAGATAGAGAGTAAGTAGGTTTAGCTCGGTAATGTACAAGTTTAGGCTGCTATTTTTAAAGGCATGTCCGGTATTTTTTAATAACTCAACCTAAAATGAACAGCAAGCCTCCATTAATGGTTAATGGAAGCTACGATAAGATGTCATTAAAATGGAGATTAGACCTCAGACAAATCAAGCCATCAAAACCAATTTTCTTAGTTGAAACAACCTAACCCGCATCGTAAGGATTCAAGAACTACAGTACAGTGCATTTCTTTAAAATTTCAAATAATATGTTACATGCGATGCCTGGGCCCTTGCTTCTGATTGCCCTATAGTTTTTCCCTTTCCTGTCCACTTTACACAATGTCACTCTCGACCGTCGCCTGTTTTGCACAACTTTGCGCTGGAAACTCAAATAATTATGCGTTCCACTTAGTCCTTACAACTTAAGGGCAACAGGGATCACGTCATAGCTGTGAGAGTGCAGGCTCACACCAAAAGTTATGTGAGGCGTGGACATTCGAGTACGTGAAATGCTAAGGTCAATTTCCCCTGACGTGACTGGGGCCATAGATTTATTGAACCAGTGTATCAAATAATGAAAGTCATTTTTGACTTGAATCAAGTTCATTATCCTCATTCGCAAATGTTAAATCGTGTCCCATAGCAGCTCTTTCATGTGTGCCATCTGCCATTAAGTCCCTGCCGAAAAGGGAAAAGATTATCGTTTTGATATGGAATGCTAAGAAAAAAAATCCCAAGTTTCTAACACACAACATCGAGTAAATGTTATTCTTTATGACTCGAGTAAGTAATTAGTTTATTGTTTGATTTCAGGCTCGGCGGGGACTACCGCTGTTTGCGGATCTTGTTTCTAAATGGAAACTATTCAGTAAGAAATTAATTTAAAATGCTGGAACGATTGTTTTCTTATTCAAAATCAATGGTCCTTATTATAAAAATCTTCAAATTTTATCACACTAAAATAAAATTATAAAAATCCTGAAATTTTGTCACACTAAAATAAAATGTAATACTGAAGTACATAGACAAAACGATTAGGTGTAGCGTTGGGCAAACAAATGTTGGATGAAAAGTTTTTTGGTTTCTGTCAAAGGATATCAATGGCGTTGCATTTAAAAGATAAATTATCAATTTCAAAAGGGACATTAAAAGTCATTACGGGATAAATAGTGTGAGTAAGATTGAAGTATGGAACTGAAAGGACTTATTTAATGTAAATTTTATTGAATAATGGAATAATAATTTTAATATGGCATCATTTTTTATATTTAAGGGGTTAGGAATGGTTTGGAGAGTAAATATATTTTGATTAGTTTAATATCATTATTATTTATATATATAATAGTGTAATTATTTATTTTATTTTTTTCAATTATATTTAATAAAATTGAATTTTTAAGTTCAACTATATTAAATATTGATTATACAACATAGTAGCAGCGTTTTGGTATTTTTTTAATGCAATTTTACTATACTATCAATATTTTTTTAATGTATTTCCACTCAAACTATTTTATTCTCAAGCCCATTGATTATATTTGAATGTACATAACACAAATTGCATTTTAATTAAGTTGATAAGCATTATACTCTTCGTCAAATCCATTTTTGTATTTTTTTAATGCAATTTTATTAAACTATATTTTTTTAATATATTCCCACTCAAACTATTGTATTCTCGAGCCTATTGATTATTTTTAAATGTACATAACACAAATTGCATTATTAAGTTGATAAGAAATATACTCTTCATCAAATGGAGATTGATTAACAAATTTTCTAGACTAATGTTTAATAAATCATTAATTGAGACAATTGGTATGACCACTTTGCACTATTAGAGGTTAGTGGATGAATGTAGCAAATAAATATCCAATGTAATTACCTATGCATTTGCAAAAGAACCTTTTGATCAAAATAGCTTTGATCCAATCATCAACAACATCTATAGAAGCCACTACCATTCAGGATAACTTGTAAAATACCTACACTCCGGGGAGGAGATTCAAGTTTTTCTTAATATACAAATGTAATATACTAATCTAATTTATCAATTCCAACTTTTATTGCAGTTATTCACTTTGGTTTGCATTTTTTCAACATCAATATCATCTATACAAGCCATTTGAGCTCAAACTTAACCATGTTTGAAAAGTGAACCACTTTCCACATATTGTATAGTGTTTGATGGTTGCATTTGCACTTAATTTTTTTTATTTTTTTTTCTCTATTATCATTCTTGAAAGTTTATCCTTTCTATGATAGATGTTTGAATCTCAACCAATGCATGGATTTAATTCCTTTTATTTTGTGTGTTGGGTCATGATCTTTGGTTGGAGAGAAATAATTATGACCAAATGATATAGGGAGTAAAAATTAAGTATTATCATCAAAATATCTTACATGAATTAAGTATAACAATGTGATTCATAACTAAACGAGTATTAATTAGTCAAAATTTAAATGAGGAGAACTGATTTATAGTATTCCAATATATCACTTACAATTCATATATTGAAAAAATAATATTTTATTTATTTTTTATCTTTCTCAAAACTTAATAAATCTATATTTAAAATAACTCGATGGGGTGGGAAACATGGTTGTTGTTGGGGGGATGAGCATCTCTCTCGACTATAATCAAATCACATTGATGTTTCCATTAATGAGTTTGTGTGGGCATCATGGGAAGGTTCTCGATATAAGCTTGGATACCATTGCAATACAGGTTGAACATTATTTGGAATCCAACTACTTTGCTTGCTCTCATTTATTCTTTTTCCTAGTGATTTTGCGTTGTCCCATTTGGGGTTTCAATTTTTCACTGTGGTTTCCTTTTCCTCGTTGGGGGAAGGTCCATATCCTCCTAGAATGGCCTCCTCCATTGTCTTATCTCTTATGTGAATTGGTAAACTTTACTCCACATGTCGATGGACTCCATGCTCGAGGAGAAAATCTCTCGTATCAACATTTTGGTCACCCTACAACCAATTGCACCATTCTCACCACCGTTAGAAGTGTTTGGATGCAAGTATCAATCTATTTGTTTGCAATTCTCTCATTTTAGTTTGGATATATTTCATTAGTAGTCTTATTTCACTAGCCTTGCTCCTTTCAATTCTATTCCCTCATGGCATGCTTGTTGTTACCTAGGCTCGACAGTGGACTTCTCCTTAGTGATTCATCAAGTGATCAATTTGAAGCTCAAATATGAAAGTGCCCAGAAAGTCTTGAATTCAATGAAAAATCGAAGTGCTCGTCATTCTAAATTCAACAATGTTCAGTTCACTTCAATCCAACACCTTATGCTTAATTTATCGCGTGCTGACCATTTGGTGAAACAAGTAAAATTTTAGCAAGGTGACTATGCAGGGTATGGCCCAATGATAGGCTAACACTTGGAAGGTTCTGGTTCGTGAATTTTTGGGCGCATTTGATTAGTGGTTGCAATTGTGAAGTGGACCTATGAATAGGAGCCACATGGCCCAATGGAAGGTTTCCACGTGGCATCCCGATATTGATGCAAAATTTTGGTTCATGGTCAAACTGGCCTCCACATGAATTGAACTCATGACCTCCAAGTTACCACCCGAACGCTTACCACTAGGGCATAAAGTGTTTCTTATTATGTATAATGGAAAACATAAATATAAAGTTTATGTGTTTATTTGTTGGGGGACAAGGTCGCGGCTAAGCCTTGACCCTCGGTCATCCCATGCCCACGAGACCAAAGGCACAGGGGCCAAGGGGTCAGGCTTAGCACTAACCCATAGTTCCGGCACCCCTGGTGACCTTACCACTGGACCATAAGCCAAACAAGCAGAGTGTCAATAGTTAAGGGACTAGTGGTTTAGCATAGAACCATGCTGTGGAGCATTGTATGGGAGCACATTGAAGGGCTTGGCGGAGGGCACAAGGCTAGGCCCCAGCTAAGGTCATTTGGCCTTTCACGTGACCCCAATGAGGAGAGTTTGGTACTCGGAAGAAGTTGCTACAAAGTGGGGGCCAACATCGAGGTCGTATGCTACCACAGGACCACGCACCAACGGAAATGGAGCTCTGTCGATTAGGGTGGGCCATTGGTCTAACTCTCGGACCTGTGGCACCCCACATGACCACGTCACGAGAATTAAGGGGCTTAACCAGTGGCGTTGGCCATTAAGGCCCAACCCTCGGCCCTATGTGGCCCATGTGGCCTTGCTTTTCATATTAAGCAGTACAAGGTTGAATTAACTATCCAACAGAATGCATCGACTAGTATAGAAATTGTCACTCCATTAGATAATTTTAGGGCATATTTGTAGAACCAATAGATAAAAGGTCGAATTTGTACGATGATTAAAAATCAATTTCATGGGAGACCTTGGGAGCTCATATATTTTTAATTTTATGACCAAATTGAGCTACAAAAGAGTCCACTTCGAGGTTTTTGGATGTTCTGAATCCATTGGTAACCTTTATTTTCTAATTTGATCACATCTACAAAGTATTTTTGCAGGTTTGAGACTAAATGTGTATGGATTAGTAAGGGTTTGTAAGCAGTTTTGGAAGATATTTGGGCATGGAGAAGACCTTGTAGGGGTATTCTCACTTCCAGAAGTCTATTGCAACAATTGTAACCAGTAGGGTTCAGTTCACGTTCAGCTTCTCTTAACATGAAGTTTGGATTATGTGCTTTAATGTGGAATTGAAGGGTTCACATGCTCCTTTTAGTTCATTTCAGTTGAATTATGTCATCTTTGTGGGAGATGCTTTGAGTTGTTGTTGTTTGTGAGAGTTATTTGTAGGAGAATGTTACCTTGTAGGGGTAATAGCCACATATTTACCTGTAACAAATGTTTAGGTACTTCATTTGATATAGAATATATGAGTGGCCTAGTCATGTTGACATGCCCAAATATGAAGCCCAAGAGGGGTGAACTCTGTCAACAAACCTTTTGTTTTACTCTTCATTGCGCCTACATGGATTATGTGTTTTTATGTTCACTATGTTAAGTTACATATGAAGAATAATTCCTGATTCGAAGAGACATTGGAAAATCATGTTGTTTAAAGATCCATTTTCAACCTTGCAAAGTGTTAGCACAGTCCTAATTTTGTTTTATTCGATTTTGGAAAAGAGGAAGAATTCGCCTAATCCAATTTCAGATCAGTTTGGTATCATAGCACCAGTTGACCAAGTTGGAAGAATGGGTAGCAAAAAGAGTCTTCAAGAGTTAGATGAGTAGAATTTGGTTCTTCATATGGAAAACATAGAATTGAGAAGGATGTTAGAGATAGATGAAGAGGAGAAGAGGCACATACACTTTGTATTGCAACATGTGCTTGATGAGAAAGTTGCAAAAAGTTCTACTCCTATACCAACAAGAGAAACCTCCATAATGTACCCAGTATGTAGTCATGGTTCAAATAATGGTTTTGGGCCATGTGTGGAAGATGTTGCATGTGAATTTTGAAAACATCTTCAAGAAGCACACCATATTCCAATGGATAAGAGTGGGTGGCTAGAGTCATCTACACATTCGCCATCATCGTCATCATCAAAAGTTGAAAGATGAATGACAAGTTTAAGGAGGTAATTAGCATCTCAAGTACTACTCCTTGCGTTCATGTACATAACACTTCTTTTGTAGTGTTTGAGCAACATACCAAAGGCATAGGTATGAAGTGTCTTTACAAGATGGGATATGAAGGTGGAGGCATCAACATAAATGGCCAAGGTATTACTAATCCAATTATGGTTTAGGAGAGACCGAAGTATATGAGATTGGGATATGGTCAAAGGGAGTTTGGAGAATGCTCCAAACGGCTTGAAGCACATCAACCATATGAGAATGAGATGCCACCATTTGTGACAACCATCTAAGCTATAGATCTAGAGACAGGTATAACTCTCAAGAGTGTTTTCTAATGCATGGAAACTTTGAATACTTGTGGAATCAATACCCTTGTACATTTTGTGATGTGATTGACAATTGCATGGTTGTATGTGAGAAACACATGATAATGGTTAAAAGAATGAACCAAAATTTAGGCATCAAGCATATTGAATTTTCTGCACATGAGAGAACTTATATCTCAACAAACAAGAGGAAGTTATTCTATACTCATTGCAAGGTGCAAGGACATGACACTAAATTATGTTGTAAGTTGCATCCAGAGCTTCATTCAGAGAAAGGTGAAGAGATTATGCTACATAATGCAAGGGAAACAAGAGGTGGAAAAGAGGGCTCGCAACAATCCTAAGCGACCTTCAAGAGAAAGATGATGCAAGAAGAGAACCCATAATCCTAGGAGAGGTAAAGTTTGGGTAGACGCATTGTAAAGTTGTTTTGTAAATTTTGTAAATACTTGTTGTCATTACCTATTTAGGTACTTTTGTAAAGTGAACAGTCATTGTGACTATCTTAAACAAGTAGGTGCTTTTCATTGACGTATGTATTGGCTCGTTATAGTCCACATGTTTAAGGACTTTTTGAATGTACAAGATTGTCATTCAAAGTTGTCTACAAGTTGTCATATGTTCATTGATAAAATTATTTGATTTGAAACTTGTGTGAATATAATCTTTTCTTTTCAAGATTTTATTAGATGACTATGTTTTGTAGGCAGCGCCAATCATATCATGGAAAATTTTGCAGCAATGTACTTTTCATGTACAAACTCAGTTTGAAGATGTTAAAGCAAGTTTATTTTGCTTTGTATTCCAAGATGGATTCAAGTTTGTCTTCAACAGTTTAAACTTCAAGATGAAGTGTTTTTGAGCTGTGTAAGATGAGAGTAAAGAGAATGTTCATATTCTACTCATTAGTGTTTTTTTCCTGCAATAGCAATAAGAATGTTGGCTCAATTTTTTCCAAGACAACAGGTCTTCATGAAGAAGAAAGGTGAAGTTCCTTAATTGGGGCTTGAAGGGCACCAATTGAAAATTATTCATTTTGGATTGATTTTTTGGGTGTTTTTGAGTTCCAGCCTCTTTATATTGACTAGGGAAGTAAACTTTTGTAGTCCAAAAGTTCCTAGTGGGGAGGTGTGATAAGGTGATCAATTTTAAGCTCAAATATGTAAGTTCCTATAAATTCATGAATCTAGAGCCAAATCGAAGTGTTCGTCATTCTGAATCCAATGATGTTCATTTCCTTCAATCTGACACAATATGCTCAAGTTATTGTGTGTTGATCGTTTGGAAAAATAATTAAAATTTGAGCAGGGCAGTTGACTGGGAAATTGGCTAGGATTCTATACTATTGATTTAATAGGGTGACTATGTAGAGTACGAACCAATCACAGGCTGACACTTGGAAGGTTCTGGTTTTTGGATTTTTGGGCACATTTAACTGGTGGTTGCAATTGCGAAGTGGACCTATGAATTGGAGGCTGCCACGTGGCATCCCCATATTGGCACAAAATTTTGGTTCACGAACGAATTGGGCTCCACATGAATCAAACTCGTGACCTCCAAGTTACCATCACATCGCCTTACCACTAGGGCGTAAGGTGCTTCTTATTATGTATATTGGCGAACATAAAATATAGAGTTTATGTGTTTAGTTGTTGGGGGATCGGGTCAAGCTAAGCCCTAGCCTCCAATCACCCCACGCCCACGAGACCACAGGCAAGGGATTGAAGGTCTCTCGCTTAGCCTTAGCCCATGGTTCTAGCACCCCCAATGGCCTTACCACTAGGCCATATGCAAAATGTGCACGATGTCAATAATTAAGGGACTAACGGTTTAGCCCAACCCTAGGTTGTGGCACACTGCATGGGACCATAGTGAAGGACTCAATGGAGGGTGAGAAGGCTAGGCCCCATCCCATGCCATATGGCCTTTCATGTGACCACAACGTGGATATTTTTGCACTTGGAAGAAGGTGCTACAAAGTAGGGGCCAACCCCGAGGTCATATGCCACCACAGGAACTAATGACAGCGGAATGGGGGCTGCGATGGTTAAGGTGGGCCATTGGCCTGACCCTCGAACCTGTAGCATCCCACATGACCACATCCCAAGAATTAAGGGGCTTAATCGACGGGGGCAGGCATTAAGGCCCAGCCCTCGGCCTTATGTGGCCCATGTCGCCTTCTTTTTCAGATTAAGGGGTCCGTGGCTCAATTAATTTTCCAACATAATGCACCTGCGTGTAGCAAAATTTTTCGCTCTGTTAGAGAACTTTGGGATTGATTTGTACAACCAATAGGCAAAAGGTCGAATTTGTTAGATGATTAACAATCAAGTTCATGGGAGAGCTTGGGAGCTCATATCATTTGAGTTTTTGACCAAATTGAGCTCAGAAAGAGTCCACTTAAGGGTTTTGGATGTTCTAAATCCATTGGTAACCTTTATTTTTTTTATTTGAGCACATCTACAAAGTATTTTTGCATGTTTGATACTAAAGGTGTATTGATGAGTCAGGGTTTGTAAGCAATTCTGGAAGGTATTTTGGCATGGAGAAGACCTTGTAGGGGTATTCTTTTGTACTGATATGTCAGCAAACAGGAGGAAGTTCTTTTGTACTCATTGCAAGGTGCAAAGACATGACACTCAACAATGTTGGAAGCTGCATCCAAAGCTCGTCCAAAGAAAGGTAAAGAGATTGTGTTACGTATTCCAAGGGAAACAAGAGGTGGAAACGATGACTCGCAAGAATCCTAAGCAACCTTCAAGGCAAGACGATGCAAGAAGAGAACCCATAACCCTAGGAGAGGTATAGTTTGGGTAGAAGTATTGTAAACTTGTTTTGTAAATTTTGTAAATACTAGTTGTTATTACCTGTTTAGGTACTTTTGTAAAGTGAAAAATCATTGTGGCTAAGTTAAACAAGTAGATGTTTTTCATTGATGTATGTATTGGCTCGTTATAGTCCACATGTTTAAGGACTTTTGTGAATGTACAAGATTGTCATTCAAAGTTGTGATATGTTAACTAATAAAAGTATTTGATTTGAAACTTGTGTGAATATAATATTTGGTTTTCAAGATTGTATTAGACGACTATGTTTTATAGGCAAGACCAATCATATCATGGAAAATTTTGTAGCATTGTACTTTTCATGTACAAACTCAGTTTGAAGATGTTAAAGCAAGTTTATTTTTCTTTGTATTCCAAGATGGATTCAATTTTTCCTTCAACAATTTAAACTTTAAGATGAAGTGTTTTTGAGCCGTCTAAGATGAGAGTAAAGAGAATGTTCAGATTCCACTCATTAATATTTTTTTCCTGCAACAACGATAAGAATGTTGGATCAATTTTTTCCAGGACAACACATCTTCACGAAGAAGAAAGGTAAAGTTCCTTGATTGGGGCTTGAAGGTCACCAATTGAAAATTCTTCATTTTGGATTGACATTTTGGGTATTTTTGAGTTCCGGCTTCTTTATATTGACTAGGGAAGTAAAATTTTGGAGTCCAAAAGTTCCTAGTGGGGAGGTGTGATAAGGAGATCAATTTTAAGCTCAAATATGAAATGCTACTAAATTCCTGAATCCAGAGCCAAATCTAACTGCTCGTTGTTATGAATCCAATGACGTTCGTTTCACTTCAATATGAAACCTTATGGTCAAGTTATCACGTGCTGACCATTTGGCGAAGGAACTAAAATTTGACCAGGGCAGTTGAATGGGCAACCGGCTGGGATTCTGTACTACTAATTCAACAAGGTGATTATGCAGGGTACGAACCAATCATAGGATGACACTTGGCAAGTTTTGGTTTGTGTATTTTTGGGCACATTTAATTGGTGGTTGCAATTGTGAAGTGGACCTATGAATGGGAGCCACATGGCCCAATGGGAGTCTGCCACGTGGCATCCTGGTATTGGCCCAAAATTTTGGTTCATGGCAGAACTGGCCTCCATAGGAATCAAACTCGTGACCTCCATGTGACCAGCACAACAACTTACCACTAGGGCGTAAGGTGTTTCTTATTATGTATAGCGGTGAACATAAATATAAAGTTTATGTGTTTAGCTGTTGGGGGACAGGGTTGGGCTAAGCCCTAGCCTCTAGTCACCCCACACCCACGAGACCACAGGTAGAGGATCCAAGGGCTCGGGCTTAGCCCTGGCCCATGGTTTCGGCACCCCTGGTCACCTTACCACCAGGCCATATGCCAAACGTGCAGGGTGTCAAAAATTGAGGGACTAACAGTTTAACCCAGCCCGAGGTTGTGGCATATTGCATGGGACCATATCGAAGGACTCGACAAAGGGCGAGAAGGCTAGGCCCCATTCCATGCCATATTGTCTTTCATGTGACCATGGCATGGAACGAAGGTTCTACAAAGTGGGGGTCAATCCCAAGGTCATATGTCGCCATAGGACCCCATGCCAGCGGAACAGGGGCTTTGATGGTTAGGGCAGGTTGTTGGCCCGACCCTCGAACCCGTGCACCCCACACGACCACGTCCCAAGAATTAAGGGGCTTAGCTAGCGGGGGTGAGCGTTAAGGCCCAACCCTTGGCCCTTTGTGGCCCATGTGGCCTTGTTTTTCGGATTAAGGCATTCGAAGCTGAATTAACTATCCAACAGAATGCACCAGTGTGTAGTGAAATTGTCGCTCTGTTAGAGAAATTCGGGGTGGATTTGCTGAACCGATAGACAAAAGGTCGAATTTGATGGATAATTAACACTCAAGTTCATGGGAGAGCTTGGGAGCTCATATCTTTTTGAGTTCTTAACCAAATTGAGCTCATAAAGAACTTAGGGGTTTTTGGATGTTCCAAATCCATTGGTAACCTCTATTTTTTTTATTTGATCACATGTACAAAATATTTTTACATGTTTCAGACTAAAGGTGTATTGATGAGTCAGGGTTTGCAAGCAATTTTGGAAGGTATTTGGGCATAGAGACAAGCTTGTAGGGGTATTCTCACTTCCATAAGTCTATTGCAACAACTGTAACCAACAAGGTTCAGTTTAGGTTCAACTTCTCTTAACACTATGTGCTTCAATGTGGCATTGAGGGATTTGCGTTCTATTTTTAGTTCATTTCAGTTAGAGTATGTCATCTTTGTAGGAGATGCTTTGAATTGTTGTTGTTTGCGAGAGTTCTTTGTAGGAGAACAATACCTTGTAAGGGTAATATGTACATATTTACCTGCAACAAATGTTTATGTACCTCATTTGATATTGAATATATGAGTGGTTTAGTCATTTTGATAGGCATGGAGATGTAGCCCAATAGGGGTGAACTCCTTCAACAAACCTTTTGTTTTGCTCATAATTATGCCTACATGGATTATGTGATGTTATGTTCACTATGTTAAGTTACATTTGAAAACTAATTCATGATTGGAAGAGCCGTTGGAAAAACTTGTTGTTTCAAGACCCATTTTTAATCTTGCAAAGCGTCGACATGGTCCTAAATTTTTTTTATTTGATTTTGAAAAAGAGGAAGAATTCACCTAATCCAATTTCAAATCAGTGCTCCCCCTCCATATTCTATTTGGTGTTCACCCTTCATTGTTGCTCCCGTCTCTGTTGTGTTTGGGTTTCAATCGCTTTCCTACTTTGTCCTCATCTTGTGGCCTTTGTTCTTTCAATTGATCCTTCTTTGCATCTTCCAACCACCCTTCTCTTGGGAATAAATCAACCTCTCATACTACCATGCCACATCAACGTGCATGCAATAGGCATGGTGTGACCTCTCGTGGGGAAGGGAGCTCCCATGCCTGCACTTGAGCCCACTTCACTACCAAACTCTTCCACCTCCATACCACCGCAGATATACATGAGGAAATGTGACAAGAAGTGAATGAAGCCATTGCAGATAAATATGACTTTATGGATGTCGAGATATTGCCTTCTTTCACCAACTAGGTGCCATACACTTGACATACCAAAGGTAGAAAGAATGATACCTCTACACTATCAAATTATATTGGCATTTCAAAGCCCTATTAGGCAAATTCCTCTTGGAGACAAATGGAGCTGAACTTGAAATTCTTCCACAACTAGATGATCTGTAGGAAGAACACAAATCGTACTGTCAAGATTGAAGTTATTCTAGCTTGTGGCAAAGATCCATCCAAACATAGCAACAAACCCTAAAGATATCTCTATGTCCTCCTTACTTTCTTTAATGGTTACTAGTTTGGCATTTCATTACTATGAATTTACTTTCAGCAAACTTTTGAATTATAAGAAAGTAAATCCATTTTGGTCAATGTATGGAGCACCATAGATTATGGTACAAATTGTTTTATAAACTAAATATACTCTAAATTATTTGCATATTAAATTATTATCTCATAATATTTATAATATCTAATATTTTGAGCCAAAAAAAATTGATTTCGCTAATGATATGTGTAAAATTAGAATGATAGAAAGCTAACCATATTTGTAAATCTATCTGGCAATTAATAAAAAAATATATAATTATAAAAAAATAAACGAATAGTAATCATCTCTATTTAAAATAAATTTATATTAATATCAGATAGTCACTAATGATAAATATAAGATTAAACGCATAATAATATAATCATAGATACATAATCATGCATATGTTTTATCTGATTAACCGTTTTTCATTTTTATTTTTATTTATTTATTTAATATGGAATATATAACGAAATCATTAGCTATGAACACAATAGTCATATTGTCATGGTAATTAAGGTTTATTTCGATTTATATTTAATGAGATATGATCATGGGTCATTTAAAACGCAACCCTAATTGTTGTGGATTTTCTTTTTTAAAAAATGAGAGGGCCTAGTTTTCTTTTTTAATCGTTGTGGATTTTCATATTTACTTAAGAACTCGCTTTCAAAATATTATATTTTATTTTTCATGCGAATAGATTTATGAATTTAACTAGTCAATACGCTGTAGCCTACGTACACTTGGGATTACTTTAATTTGATTGATTAATAAGTTGCAGCGTAAGTATTATCAGGTAACCATTACATTCATATAATTTAATTAATCTTCTTCGTTGACTGGGCAATACTTTAATTTGATTGATTAATAAGTTGCAGTGCAAGTATTATCATGTAACCATTACATTCCTATAATTTAATTAATCCGTTTCGTTGACTGGTTAATACTTAAAATAATTTATAATTTTTAAATTTCAATATTAAAAGAAAATATATTTTATCTTATTTTTATAAAAGTAAGTTTTTGGCTTATTTAGAGTATGTTATGATTATGTGTTTAATGTATAAGAATAAAATGGAGGACAAGAATCTCTCTTAAACTTATTCGAACTCAAGCCAAAGCCACTAACATATCAAGGGTTGGTATAAAGATACCAAATCTTGGCTAAATTAGTGAGGAATAACAGGAAGAAGTCATTTTGTTATTATATCTAAATTTAGGGAGAGTATGTGGTGCCAAAAATAATTAAAGTATAATTAGAGAAAAAATTAAGATATTATAAGGAGATGCTCAACTATAATATGGAAAATTACTATGTTTTGACTAATGCAAAATTACTAAAATAAGAAAAATCTCTCAATAAATGTGTACAAAAACTTGGTTTTGAATAATACCAAAAACATTGTGAAATAAAACAAATAATTTATTTTTTACTCTAAAAAGAACTAAAGAAAAAAACATTTCCTTTTAAAATTCCATATATCTCTATAAAATCACAATTTCAAAATATTCATCATAATATCAATTTTGTTAATTTTCTAAATCATTAAAACTATATTAAT